>PVIU01002619.1:0-166648 GCA_004026605.1 Ondatra zibethicus
TGCATTGGGGGAAGGTGGGCTGCTGTGCATTGGGGGAAGGAGGACTGCTGTGCATTGGGGGAAGGCAGGCTGCTGTGCATTGGGGGAAGGCAGGCTGCTATGCATGGGGGGAAGGCAGGCTGCTGTGCATTTAGAGGGAAGGCACCTGGGACAGGCACACCAGGAAGAATGTCTCCTGGTCCTCGTAAAAACCAAACTATTAGCCATATGTGGTAGTACAGGCTCTTAATACCAGATGTCTGAAGGCAGAGGCCAGGGAATCTCTGCAAATTTAAGGCCAGCCTGATCTATATAGAAAGCTTCAGAATAGTCAAGGTTACAATAAACAAACAAGTGAACATGGGGCTGGAGAGATGGCTCAGTGGGCAAAGCCTGAGGAACAGAACTCAGATCCCAGCACTCACGTAAACGCTGTTCAAAGGAGTGTGCATCTGTGACCCAGCATTGGGACGGTGGCTCCTGGCCAGCCAGGCTAGCCCAACTACTGAGTAAAAGTTCAGTGCGAGACTCTGCCTCAAAAAGAAATTGGAGAGCAACTAAAAGAAGACATCAAACAGTATGCTGGCCTCTGCATGCACATGGATGCACAAGCACATACACTCACCACACAGACAGAAATGAAATACATTTTTAAATAAATATGCAACAACACTACCCCTGCTGAGCACTTGGGCATTTGTCTGGGGGTTGGAAACCTCATACTCATACACACCTGTTCACAGATCTCTCAGACCAGGCAGATATTAAAACAAGCATTGTGTCTTTAAACAGGTGAATGGCTGAACCCACCAGGAATGTTGCTCATCACGGAAAATGAATGAAATATTGATCCCATAACAATGTAGATGAGTCTGCAGAGAATTCCTGTTCAGGAAGGACAGGCAGCTGCAGGTCACAGACTGTAGAACTTTATTGTAATGATGTTAGGAATGAAGGGAAGGGGAGTGGGTATCTTGAAGAGGGTGAGGTGTGAGGATGCAGGCATTGTAAAGCAAATGGGGAGGTTCCTCATATTGGAGCGATCTAGGCCACTGTCCCCACTGAGATATAGCTTGTATTTTGTCAGGACACAATGAGGTGTGGTACTGGGTGTGGCTGCATCTTCCTTACAATTCTCACGGGTTGAAATTAGCTCAAAGTTAAAAATTCACACACAGGCCTGCAGAGACAGCTCAGCAGTTAGGAGCACTGGCTGCTTTTGCAGAGGACCCAGGTTTGATTCCCAGCATCCACATGACATCTCACAGCCCTCTGTTACTACAGACCTAGGGTAGCTGACGCCTTCTTCTGGCCTCCAAGGATACCAGGAATGCATGTTATGAGACACACATGCAGGCAAAAACCCCACACATGCAAAACAATGTATCCTCAATTCTGGCCTTAAGCCAGAATTTTCAAGTGACTTGAAGCCAAAATTATCTTATTCACTTTCTGATAAAGCTGCATGATCTTTCCAGGTCTCCCAGCAAACGTGTGGTGGGAAACAGGGAAGCAGGGGGCTTGAGTTCATTTGCACTTTTTTGTTTGTTGGTTTTGTTTGGTTGCTTGTTCTGTTGTTTTGCTTTTGTTTTTGAGACAGGGTCTCACTATGTCAACCTGGCTAGCCTTGAATTTGCCACCATGTAGACCTAGCCAGCCTTGAACTGGCAGAGATCTACCTGCCTCTGCCTTCCAAGTACTGAGATTAAAGGTGTGTGCTACCACACCCTGCTTGAGTCCACTTTGATTTCTATATTTTAGTAAAATCCACTGGATAAGTCTCTGTACAGGGCTGGTAGGTGATGCTGACACAGCACAGGGAAACTGCACTCCATCCACAAGTGCAAACCACAAGATAGAAGAAAACACAATACCCTGCTTTGCCCAAGCAAGCAGATCACACCACACATGCACACCACATACATACTCTCATACATACTCCACATCACACACATACCACACACACCTATACACACACACCGCACACACACTATACACACACACACCACACACACACTATACACACACACCACACACACACTATACACACACTGCACACACACACAAACACAAACACCACGCCACACACATACACCAGAGGAACCCAGGCAGGAGCTGAACATCAAAGCCTTCGTATCCAGGACTAGAGAGATGGGAACAGCTCAATGGATCCCCAACACCCACATAAATGCCAGAAGGGTGTGGAAGTCCACCTATAACCCCAACACAGGCAAGACTGAGATTCTCTCTGACTGAGATTCCTCTGAGCAAGCAAATCTTCTGGTAGGCACTTAACTAGACTGGCTGGGTTGGGCTCAATGAGAGACCTGCTTCTTCTACACAAAAGACAAAAGGAGATTGAGAAGACACCAATGCCAACACTGGGGCTCCACATGCGCACACACACACAAACACACGCACACCATACACACCACACCACACACACATACACAGACATACACCACACACACCACACCACACACACACACACCACACCACACACACATACACAGACATACACCACTCACACACACATATACACACACACAACACATACCATACCACACATACCACAATACACACATACACATGCACACCACAAAATTTAGGCACAACAGGGTTTCATTTATAACAATGAAACTCGGGCAGAGAACTTTTATTGGAAAAATGACTAAAAAGTAATATACAGCTATAAAACGAAATAAAAATCGAATATCCCACCACACAGGAAGAGTCCCAGGACATGCCCTACAACCTGACGAGGGAGGGGCACCGATACTGTGCCAGGGCCAGCAGTGTGGAGAAGAGTGGAGGTCAGGCTGCAGCCGGCGGCAGCGGTGTTTGTCTTGGGTAACATTTGTTTGTTTCTCAGGCTCTTCTGTACTTTCCAGGTATGCCTCAAGGAAATGTGAGTCCTGGGCAGTGGAGTGTGGCATTCGGCCAAAAATGAAGGTCAGTGTGAAATAGCTGAGTCAGCTGGGAATAAGGGTGGGGAGACCTCCTCAGCCATATTGGGAGCTGCTGTGCGCAAGTGGAGGCCAGAGGCTGACATCCGTCCTCCTAAGAAGAAGTTTTATGAGCCTCATTTCCCAGGGTAAATAGCTAAGCTCAGATACTGTCAGTGGCTTCCGCAAGGTCACACAGCCGGCAAGGGGCAGGATTTGGAACTCAGGCCCTTTGCCTGTGAACCAAGGGAGCCTCAGCTGGAGTGAACGCTGGGTGAAGTCTCGGTGGGTTCCTGTGGGTGGAGGAGAGCTGAAGCCACAGCTGAAGTTCAGTGGACAGAGACTGTCTCCATACCTCATGACCATCTTGAGCCTGGAGAAGCCCCCGTTTCCCAGGGAAGTCATTTGCCAGAGACGCTCTAGCTGGGAAACAGCCTGCAGGTTATCCTGAGGTCTAAATGTCTTCTGGCACCTTTGCCGCAGCTGGAGCAGTCCCCTCAGGCTGAGTGAGAAGGCAGAGCCTGGGCCAGCGGGACTTCCAGTCCTAGGAATTGCCAGACCAATTTGTGCTTACCCCGCACAACCCTGTGCCTGCCGAGTCCTGTCACCCGGCCTGCAAGCGTTTCTGCATAGATCTTTAATGATATCATCCTTGGTCATGTTCAGGGTTCTCATTTGTCTTGCAGCAAGCAGCACAGAGAAGAAACAGAAGAAACTTCTCATTCAAGCTAGGTTCTTCTGGAAGCCTTGCCCAGCCCTCCAGCAGGCAGAGCTACGGCTGGTCAAGAGTTTATGTGTTTGATATGGGGGTGTGGGAAGCTGACCTATCTCTCTCTCTCTCTCAGCCTCTCCTTGGAAGGATCCAGGTACCCAGCACCCCTTCAGCATCTGCTGCATGTCAGGAAGGGTGCCAAGCTCGAGGCGACAGCTGTGAAGATGTGAGCCACTCCACGGGGATCCCCATTTAGAGTGTGAGGTACAGTGGCAGTGAGGCAGAGAGCTGCACAGGGCCAGAGGTGGGATTGTCCTCCAGTTCTTCACTCAGACCCTCACCCAGAGTCCCCAACCCCAGGGGAACTGAAGCTGTGGCAGGTCATGTTCTCGGGGAAAATCACTCCATGCAGGACAGAGAGGGCAACAATGACAGTGAGGAAGAAAGACTGATGTAGTCCCAAGCCAGTCCCAGAGACCCTCTCAGCCTAGCACTAAGATAGTCCTTCGGCCAGGCAGTGGTGCTGCATCCCTTTAACCCCAGCACTCAGGAGGCAGAGGCAGGTGGATCTCCGTGAGTTCGAGGCCAGCCTGGTCTACAAGAGCTAGTTCCAGGACAGGCTCCAAAGCTACAGAGAAACCCTGTCTCGAAAACAAACAAACAAACAAAAGATGGTCTTTTGTCTTTGTTCCATATCTGGCCAAAACAACCAGGCTTTGAACCTAACTAATCACTATGCATGGGCCACCAGGGAGGGGCAAGAGCTTGCAGGAAGTGGCTCTCTTAGCTGAGCCATCCCTGCTCTCCCCACCAGCTGCTCCTGAAGAGAGAGCCTGACTGTGCATGCACACCCGTCGCAGGCTGGAGACCCACAGGGCTGTGCTCCAGGCTGTGGCCACATAGTGTGAGTGTCCAGCAAGGTGAGAATATATGTGCGCCCTTGTTCACTCCCACACATGGATGAAAGAGCCAAGTGCCAAGAGTCACGGATGGCTTCCAGGATATAAGAAACGATGCTGCCTCCACAGAGAACCTTGATGGAGAGTTCAGCTTTTACCCGTCCCTTCAAATAAGCCCTCGCCGGCCCTGAGAAAGACTGCTGCTAATATCCCTGCCACAAGCAAGGAGAGGTCCCAGCCTCAGAGAGGGTGGCACATTTACCTAAGGCCACACACACAGAAAACTGCCAGACCAGGACTCCAAACCTGCCCCATAGCAAGCACAAAGTCAGTTCAGAAGCACCTTGCAGGGCCTGCATCCTCCCATTGTCAGCGTTTTAGGGCTCGGCCATTTCTCCAGCATGAAGTTGACTGGAAACACTTTTTCTCACTAGAAAGAACCTCCTCCATTGTAAAGCACCCCTTGGCTGTGGCTTTGAGCCTCCTCACACCTACAAGAAGATGCAAATATGGGGGGAAGAACACAGATATACCGATCAGCCATCAGTGGGGACATAGCTCAACAGGTGCCTAGAATGCTGATATCCCCTCAAGACCTTGGGCAGCTGGGAGCTGAGGCCTCAGCATTGTAAGAGGGTGGCTGCCCTGTTTTGCTGGGCTCTGGAAGATTAAGTTCAGAAGCTTACACTTACACGGCCCCTGCCACACCAGCCTGACAACCCAAGTTTGGATCCCCGGATCCACAATCATCCCAGCATGCCATGTGGGGGAGATGATAGTGGAAACAGGAATCTTCCAGGCTCATGCAGCATTGAAAAGACCCTGTCTCACACAGGTGGAAAGGAGAAGGCCCAAAACCAAAGCTGCCTTCTGACTTCTAGAGGCGTGTCTGGCATGGCCCATCCCCCACCCCCACCCACGTACACACAGATACATCAACACAGACACAACATAAACACACAGATACACAGATATATACACATACATAGACACACATACAGATATACACAGGTGCACACACATAGATACACAGAGACACATACACATAAATACACATGAATATGCACAGACACACATACAGATATATACAGGCACATATACACAGACACATACATATATACAGACACACATAAACATGCACATACACACACATACACAGATATACACAAATATATAGACACACAGATACGCATAGGCACATATAGATACACAAATATGTATACATACACAGAGATACACATAGACACACACACAGATATAGACATGCACACACACATAGATACACAGAGACACATACACATAGATGTACATTTATGCAGACATACATAAACACACACAAATACACACAGAAACACTCTCTCACAGAGATACATACATGTGCACACGCACATACAATACACACATGCATATGCACACTTATAAGTGAATTTCCGTTGGAAACACACACACATTGCTTCACACTGCAAAGATTCATAAAGACAAAAGGAAGCAGGGGCAATGTGGTTCACGCCAGAAACAGTTGTACACATCAGAGAAGAGCTCACCAACAGCTCTGTGGGATGAATGTTTGGTTACGTTTCCTCTAGTCTGTGGGACATCCCTCCCCCACGTGAGCGCAACCTCTCAGGCACTCAGCTGGTGTGTGTCCAGGTTGACACGCACACTTTGTAATCTCACTTTTGATGGTAACATAATATTCCGTTAGCTGGACCCAGACGGTTAGAACACCCTTCATTCTTAACCTCTTACAGATGACAGGATGGCAAACTGTCTCTATCCATAAAGTTCTTACTTCCTACTTAGGATTATTTTGTGAAGGAGGACTCTCAGAAGTACAGTTATTGCCACTGAAGTCATAAACAATTTTCAGAACATTGGTGTCTCTCTGCCCTTGCCGCTTAACAGGCATTTGTATCCAGACATGTAGCCTCCGGCAGTGGCAGCGAGCAGCCCAGTAATGTATTTCTCCCTTGATTTTGTTTCCTTACACAAGTCAGCCTCGTGCGTCATGAAGCAACAGCACAGGGTTTTAATAAACCTGAGCAGAGGCTCCTTCCTCAGGGTCACGCCATCCATCTCCCTGGCTCCTGATAATGGGACAATGGTGTCCACTCAGTTCTTGCGGGCTCTTGCTTCCAATCTCCATCCAGGCCGGTTACTATAGCAGCCCAGGAAAACCAGCTCCGGCGGACTCTGCATTCTAAGGCGAGAATAGGTTGCTTCAGGCACCTTCCTCCTCCACACAGCTCAGCTTTAGAATTTTTCCAGCAACGATCTCCAGTGTGGAGGTCCCTTTAGGACATTCTGCTGCCTTGCAGAATTGACCATGGCAGCTACAGAGCATATGTGGAGCAGCTCAATGCTCCCAGGTATCCGGTATGCACGGTACCCCACAGGCACATCTGCAGAGCTGGGGGTGCTCATCCCTACCTGTGGCTGCACCCATCTCCTTCCTTGCTTCCATATTTCCAATGCTTTTGTCTTGCTAATTAATGCCCCATGACAACTAAATAGAACCTTCCTGTCCTGCTGTCCCTTGGCCTGATCCTGTGTCCTGTGTCCCTGTGACTCGATCCTAGAGAGATACATGTCCACCAGTACCATCTGTCTTTCGCCGGCTGGCCAGTTTTACTTGCTTTACACCCCACAGGGCACCTGGCTTACAGTTTCTCCCCTTTGAACCCAATACTTGCTGTTTTCTGCTCTTTTTTCTTCTGTGGCGCTGGCGATGGAACCCACCGGCCTCTCACATCCTGCAATCACACCCCTTCCCTTCTTTTCTATATATTTTTTTAATTTGAGACAGGGTTTTATTAAGTTGCTTAGGCTGATTTTGAAATCACTTTATATCTTGGGTTAGCTTTAGATATTCCTGCCTCAGCCTCCTGCATACTGGGGTCACAGGTACATGTCACCACACCCAAGTCCTCCTGCCTCAGCCTCCTGCATACTGGGGTAACAGGCACATGTCACCACCTCCTTCAACTGGGCAGCTTTTAATTTGCCCTCTCTCCAAGACCGTAGGATTCACAAGGGTGGGAACCTTTGGCTCTGATTGTTAATGAGGTACAGGTCCCAGGAGGACAAAGATACTCAGTAAATAGAGATAAACAGAGGGACAGAGAGAGGGAGGGAGGAGGGGTGAGTGGGTTTGGATGCTATTTGGAATCATTCTGACTGACCCTAGCTGTGCCTCAGCTTGGTGCCCTTGTTGGCCTCTGTTCCAGAGTTTATCCTGTAGGGCTGCTTCCCAAGTGGCCTTTAAAGAAATAGCAGAAACACAGCCACAGGGTTAGTTTTGTGTTCATTTTGTATTCTTGCTAGAGCCATTTCTGGCTTAATTTGATCTCCTTGATGGAGAATCCCATGGAAAATTACCCATTTCTATTCTAGGACTCAGGGCCAGATGCCCAGGCTAACTTAGCTTCTGTTAAACGGCCTGCTTGTGCAAACCTCCCCTGCAGCTGCAGAGAGAGATACCAGGTTGTGGTTTTCACTTTAGAAACCCCTTGGTCTACATGATCTAGGCTATGCCTGGTCCCCGAATACCTGAGTGTAGTCCCAGCTGGCTGGAATAAAGACTTATAATTGGTTATATACTGTGTCTGAGTGGTCTTCTCTGGTGGGCTCTCCCTAACAGTTAGACTGATCGCTGCATCTCACCCCCTTGGCTTAAAGGCTAAAGTCCTATTTTATGTTTTGTGGAAAGCTGCAGTCTTTACACACACATTCCTTCTCTCTCCTCCTCCTCCCCCTTCCTTCCCTCCCTCTCTCCCCCTTCCCTCCCTCTATCCCCCTTCCCTCCCTCTATCCCCCTTTCCCTTCCTTTCCTTTCCCCCTCTCCTTCCTCCCCTTTCCCTCCCTTTCCTTTCCCCCTCTCCTTCCTCCTTCTTCTACAAACTGGTTCCATCTTCAGCAAAAGTGGTGAACTGTGGAATCCTCAAGAGGTGGCCCAGAGCCAGAGCCCTGCAGGAGAGCAGGCTACAAAGCTGCCGCCTCCAGGGAGGCACTGCCTGGCTGGTTATGTGCTGCGGTCCAGAGGGAGACGGTGGTGACAAACCTGACTGAGACACACAGGCCCCTAGGCCAGATGTCAGCTCCATGACGCTGAAGAGCGATGAAGGGCATCTGTTCTGATGGTCCTTCCAAGTGGAGACTGCCTTGCATCTGCTGTGACAAAACTGCCCAGAGAGGGAAGAGCTGCCCTGAGACAGAGAGGACAATGAGGGAGCAGAGGTCCATGGCAACCCTCGCACGTGGCCAATTCCAGTGGCCAAGGAGGAGGGAAGCTACCTGTGAGGAAAGCCCTGAGGCCCAGCCCCAGGTAGCTAGGAGTGCAGCTTGCTTCTCATGACTTCCACCCTGGCAGCTCGGGGAAGGAGGGACAGAACATCTCTGTCTGTCTGTCTGTCTGTCTGACCACTTGGTAGTGGCCTCATTCTCTTAGATATCTCCATTCTCCAAAGCCCCCAACATGGGACTTTGTAAGATGCCCAAGAGCAGAGGCTGTGTCTGTCTTAAAACACTGTGTCCCCAGTCTGAGTCTGGTCTGATACATGTGAGCTACCGGTAGGCATGGGAGGAGGGAAAGGTGAGCTGGTCTGTCCAACACGCACTGGGTGCTCAGGGGCTACCTGCCAAGTATAGATGAACAGCCAGTGTCATTTGCAATGGTAGCTTCCGTGTCTACCATAAATGCAGGGCAGGGGTTGAAACCTAATGAATGAGTGAATGAATGAATGAATGAATGAATGAATGACTACCTTGGAATGCACAGATGAAGGAACCTCTCTCTCCTATTCACCATTGAGTCATGACTACCCCAGGGCCTGGTGGAGAAGGAATGGGCATTTGGTAAACAACATCTTGATGCAGAGATTCTGCAGGCCACATGTGAGGGGTAGTCTGGAGAGATGACTCAGTGGGTAAAACACTTGCCTGAGTTGGATTCCCAGAACCTGCCTTTGAACATCCAAGCATAGTGACATGTTTGTTATCCCAGATCTGGGAAGGTAGAGATAGGAGAATCCCTGAGGTTCACTGGCCTACCAGCTCAACCAGGTCAGTAAGTCTCAGTTAAGTAAGAAAAGGGGGCGTGGTACCTAGAGACCAATGCCAGAAGTCACCCTCTCAATTCCATACAAATATGGACACACATGCATACCCACCACACACATGCACCAGCACACATACACATTCACATATACCAACACATACGTGCATACACATATGCACCAGCACACACATATCCATATGTACCTACACACATGTGCATATACACCAGCATACACATGCACACACGTGAACACAAGCACATGAACACCCATATATGCACACATACATGTGCACATACAAAAAAAGCACACGTTCTTTCATCAACCTTCAAACTGGAGTATGAGAAGCTCACAAAATAATTAAATGTTGATGCTAAATGCTCAAGATGAGAGATTTTATTTTTTTTTTACTCTTTTAATTTGATCCAGGCATTTGAGGGCAGTCTCTTGAGCAGGACTGGGGGCCCCTTCCTGTCCTCTCCACCTAGATGCCTTGCTTCATTCCCAGAAGTGAAGTTCAGGTACACAGGTGTTGGCCAAGTCATCAGGAGCTGTGGAGACAGGAAGCTATGGACACCTGGGTCACTGTCCTCTGCCTTGTCTCTGCGAGTTCCAGGAGCCTCTGAGGAGCCAGCACGTGTCATGAACTCCACACGGGCATACACATGCGTTCCCACACACCTACTATCCCACGCTGACATGCACAGAGTGGGGGGTGGTAAAAGGGGATGGGGAATGGGTGCAGCTGGACAAGAGGGCTCACTTCTGATCCTCTGCACACAGTAGGGAAACTGTGGTTGGTAGCCACCCTTGACTACTCCCAATACAAAGGACTATAAGAGTTTTCAACATAAAGGATCAGGCTGGGGACACTGGCAGCCCAGTCATCTGCCCTGACATATCACTTCAGTGTGCTGGGATGACATCCATCAACCTACAGTTACATGAAAAGTAAGACTATAGCTTTCAAAGGAAGAAAGAAAATAAGGAAGGGAGGGAGGGAAGGAGGCACAGGGAGGAAGGAAGGAAAGGAAGAGAGAAGGGAGAAGAAGGAAAGAGAGAAGGAGGGAGAGAAGGGGACAAAAAGAGAAAGAAAATTGAAAAGAAAAGAAGAGGAGGAACTAGGGAGGAGGGAATGGAGTGGGAGGGAGAGAGGGAGAGAAGGAGACAATGAGCAGGCGCAAGGGAATGAACAGGGAATCAGCACCAGGAGTCTGGAAGAGTGTGGAGTGCTCTCACAATGTGGCAGTGGAGGGCGCTGTGGCAACACACAGGCAGAAAGCCCCTTGAAAGGGGCTCCCAGACTCCAGACCTCAGCAACTCTGAGATCACTAGCCTGTGTTTTCCTGTCCTCATTGGTTATAAACATTTTGGATTGTGTCTTCTACCTTGTCTTGAAGGCATCCATTGTGTCATAATATATTTATCTTAAACACCATGCTTGTGCACAGCCCCAGGGCCCTGTGTGGCTCACCTTCTCAGCAGTAGGAAGACTGCTACCTGATCACCCCTGGGGAAGGAGGAAAAAAGGACTCCAGAATCAAAGCATCGGCATTGAGTTCTTTGGGAGGCTTTTGTGTGTTTGCAACAGAATCTATGGCACTGAAAACCTTGTGCTTCAACAGAAAATGTCAAATGTTTGAGCAACAAAGGAAAAAAATCTTATTTTTGGCTTCAAATACCAAGAACTGGAGCATAAGCTCGCGAGCAGAGGGAAGGAGGGAGCCCGGGTCCAGTTTTCTAGGCTGGCAAACTGATGGAGCCTGCAGGGGCCCTGGCAGGACGCCAGCTCCAGCCTCCAACAGGAAGACAGGTGTCTTCAGCTGGAAGGATGCCAGGGCCCCTGTTGCCAGGCCACAGACATGTTTGTAAGGTTGACACCCCAGAAGACTCCCAGGTTGTGTGGTACCCTGTATCTCAGGGAACTGCCCAGTCTTGAGGACACCAATGAGCTGTGGGGCTTTCACCATGAGGCCTCTCAGGCACAACAGAACCACTGCAGGTGTCCAGTGTGCTTTGGAAAACAGCCAGGTAGCCAAGTCCTGGGACCTAGCAGGAAGCCAACAGAGGCTGCAAGCCCAGACACTCTCCTAGAGCTCCGATGTCACAGTAGGTAAAGGACGGGCACAAGGAAGGCAGACCTGAAACGGCCATGTCCTGGGCTTCCAATATTTCAGTCAACCACAGATTGTTCAAGCTGTGGGGATCTGGGATTGACCACCCCACGACCTCACAGCTGACTTATTTTGTGTAAGTCCTCTCTGTGACACACACACAACGATGAGTGCCCAGGTTCTCTGGCAGAAAGAGCAGGGGGCAGAGACTGACCCGCCGGACTCTCCCTGGGGCTGAATGGGATGGTGAGTGTCGAGACTCAGCCCTCGCCCACTGAGTGGAGAGTCTGTCAAAGCAGGATCTCATTCAATGGTATCAAGCAGGTTGTGATGGGGGTGGAGAAGCTTGGGATGGGTTGAGGCTGAGTAAGGAACAAGGGCCAATAACATTCTGCCATGCTAGCGGTGGCTGGGCAGAGGCAGGCCTAGTTCTGGTAGCCAGAGACAAGTCTTCAAACTCGAACCAGGCTCAGGAAGTGGGCCTCACCAAACTCATGAGGCCCAGCAGATGAGGCTGCCTGGTGACACACTTTGTATCTCTGCCATTGAGTAATATACGGCTGTGCCACTCAAAGCCCAAGATGTACCCATTGTGTTGGCTCAGCAAGATCAATCCCTCCAGCCACATGTGGGTGGCAAAGAGTCCCTCAATCAAGTTAAGCTTATTTCAAAGAGACAAAATGGACCCTAAAGTCTGGTGCAGGATGACCGGCCTATGGGCTGGGGCTAAAGTCTACTGGGGTCACTAGAGGAATGGCCTTGGCATCCTTCCATCAGCAGATCCCATAGGGTGGACACAGACACCACCAAGGCAGTCCTGCATTGTATATCTAAAACCTGACCTCCTGGTCCCACACACCTAGTGCTCCAGGTGAAGCAACTGGAGCTTTAAGCTATGTGTAGGTGAGGTTCTCTCTCTGTACCTTTGTCTGTGTCTGTGTGCATATGTGTGCAAGTGTGAATGACTGTATGTATGCATGTATATGATTATGTATATGTCTGTGTGACTATGTGTGTGTTTATTTGCATGTGTCAGTTGTGTATATATGCATGTGTGAATATGTGTGTGAGTGTATGTGTATGATGTGTGTGTGTATCTGTGTGTATATGTGAGCATGTATATGTGTGTGTGTATCTCATGTATGCATGTATGAGTGTGAGTATATATGTGTGAATATGTGGGGGGGTAGGCCAGAGGACAACCTCAGTTATCATATAATTTATTCCTCAGCCATGACATCAATATTTACTCCTCGGGTATGACATAGTTTATTCTCCAGGTGTCTTACAGAATTTCGCATATTTGTTTGATTGGGTGGGTGCCAAAAAGTTCCAAGCCATATGACTAACACAGACAAGAATTATGGGTTAATTTAAGAGTAAGAGTTAATAAGAAAGCCTGAGCTAATAGGCCAACCAGTTTATAATTAGTATAGGCCTCTGTGTGTTTCTTTGGGACTGAACAGCTGTGGACTGGGCAGGTCAGAAACCTCTGTCAACAATTGGAGCCCAACGTGGCCAACTAAATCCACTTAAAACATGAGAGAGTTTGGGAAGGAATTCTAGACACACAAAAACAGAGTTTAATGCGAGCAGAGATGGTGTAGGAGTTCCTTCTGTTTGTGTGTTGCTTTCATTGGTTAATGAATAAAGAAACTGCCCTGGCCTAGTTGATAGGGTGGAGCTTAGGTAGGTGGAGAAAACAGAACTGAATGCTGGGAGGAAGAAGGGCAGAGAGAGAGAAGCCATGGATCCGCCAACAGAGATGGACGCTGGTTAGAATCTCCGGCAAGCCACAGTCACATGGCAATAAACAGATTAATAGAAATGGGTTAAACTAATATGTAAGAGTTAGCCAATAAGAAGTTAGAGCTAATGACCAAGAAGTGTTTTAATTAATACAGTTATTTCAGGTGTAAGCTAGCCAGGCAGCCGAGATGAACCAGTGACCCTCTCACTTACAGCCCAGAGATGTGGCTCCTTTAAGAGGTTTCCTGACTCAGCTTTAGTGGCAAGAACTGCCTGGTTTCTTTAAAGGAAGGCTTCCTGTTCCATGTTAGTTACAGTAATAGTTCTGGCTCTTTTGGGGGGCTGCTGCCTGCCATCCACTTTGGGTCTGGATGCTTACATGCCCACTCAAGGGTTGGGAGGAAAGTAGATGAAACCATGCCCACAACTCAGCACTCCCTACCTAGGCAGGCTGTAGGATTGGGTCTGTTAGGTGCGCACAGGCAGGAAAGCATGGAAGATTCCCACTGCAATACACAGAGATATTTCCAGGCCACACAGTGTGCTGCATTTTTAGCTTTTACTCAGATAAAAAAGGGTTTATGTGCTGCACACCCAGAGTTGAGGTGGTAAAGACGGCTCCCACCCAGAAGTCCCAGAATAGGCAGTGAACTACCTTCACCATACTGAAAGCCTGAGAGAGGCAGAGCCAGCATCCAGGGGCGCTGAGACCAAGCTGCTTACCATTTTAACAGCATTCCTGGTAAAAGATAAAAATAATAATAATTATTACAGATACACAATAAAGACAGATTTAGATGTAAAAGACCTCTAAATGGGTCACAGTGTTGGATAAATGTACATAGGCTTGGGAGAGATAAGAAATAGTTTTTTAAAAGTAAATGGTTTTAAAAAATAAAGTCTCTAAAGAGACAGAGTACAGACAGTCATAGATTCAAGAAGTAAAAAGAAAAATAAGCCACATAAAGATGGAATATACACAGAATCTGAATTATGTATATTATTGTGTTTTCTTTGAATTTTTTGACTGTGAATAAGTTAAGTACAGAGAGACATTTCATTGTACGAGCTGTTAAGCTAGACCAACATATATATTTTAAAGGTATCTTGAATTCAAAATTTGGGTGTCAGGCTATGTTTCTTTGGAAAAGAAGTTCTGCTTTTGTTTCCACAGAAGATGAGAACCTGTGGATTCCTTCCAGACTAATGTGCTTTGATAAATCAAGATTCCCTGAAAAATCTCTCATAGAAGCAGATGGCCCAGATGATCCAACATTTTAGAAGACCTCTATTGGAGTTTTCTTTGAGTTTTATATCCAGAACAGCTTTAAAACTGCTGGTTGAGATGATCAAGCCTCACAGAATATTTCAGTAAGAATTTTACCATAATCCTAAATTTTCTTTAGGTCCCCATAAGATTATCAGTGCCCCCAAGCAGCAGGAAGTAGCCTAAAAAAGTATGCCCACATTCCAAAAAAAAATGTAATATGGGTGTTTGTCTTTGTTTAGAGTGTTGGTTACAAGTTCTTATGGATAACAGTCAAGAAAAAAGCTAAACAAAGGATATTAGATTCAGAGTTCTTGTTTTGAAAATAAAAAGGGGGGGTTAAGTGCTGTGGGACAATGGTCTTGTACCCTGTAAAGATTTATCACTTGTATTGGTTTAATAAAGTACTGACTGGCTAGTAGCCAGGCAGGAAGTATAGGCAGGGCAACTAGAATAGAATTCTAGAAAGAAAAAAGGCTCAGTCTGCAGTCGTCACCCAGATACAGAAGACACAAGATGAGAACGCCTCACTGTTAAAGGTACCAAGCCACGTGGCTAACACAGACAAGAATTATGGGTTAATTTGAGATGTAAGCGTTAGTTAATAAGAAAGCCTGGGCAAATAGGCCAACCAGTTTATAATTAATGTAGGCCTCTGTGTGTTTCTTTGAGACTGAACGGCTGTGGGACCAGGTGGGACAGAAACCATTGTCAACAGATGGGTGTTTGTTTGTTGAGATGGAGTTTTACTTTCTAGACTAGGCTGGCCACAAACCCTCAAAGATCCTCTCATCTCTGCTTCCTGAGTGCTGAGATTTAAGATGTGCACACCATGCCTCTATCCACCTTATTTTGTTGAGACAGAGACTTTGCTGGTCCAGACAATTAGGCGAGACTGACTAGCCAGAGATCCTCCTGTCTCCCCCGCCCAGCCCTGGGGTCACCAGTGCATGCCCTGGGGTCACCAGTGTGTGCTGCCACACTCATCTTCTTGACCCCGGTTATGGGGATTGAACTCAGGTCGTCGTGCTTGCACAAATACTATTCTGACCAAGCTGTCTCCCAAGCCCACATTTTAGGTTTTCTTAGTGAATGTTTGGTTCCCAAGAGGAAGGGAGAAGAAACAAAAAGGCATCAAAGGAGAGATTTAAGAAGAGACCCAAGAGTCCAGCCTCAGATGTTGGCATGGTTCATAGGCAGTCTTTTCAACCCAAGTTTCAGTCTGCCCGGTTGCACAATGGCCTTCAGAGTGGGCACCCCTGGGCTGCTGGCAGCAGAAGTCTGGCTGCACGCATGGATGCACACTGTAGGCATTAGGAGCAGGTGTGGCAATGGCAGCTCTTCTGCCAGCTGCACTCTGGCCTGGCACCTGGCCCAGGCAGGCAAGGCTCCCTCTGCTAAAGGAAATGGAGTTTAACTCGGTGCTCATGAGCACTCCTCTCTGGCTGGCCAGGCCTCCCTTCATTGGGGTTGGCACAGCATCTTGGCTGGTAGCTCAGGGCTGGAGGGAAACAATTCTACCAAGCCTAGGGCAAAGACTCCGAGTTAAACATCTCTGCAGTGAGCGACAGATCCCGTCCAGGAAGGGAGAACCAGAGACAGTGAATCCAGGCATGGTGGTCAGAAGAGAAGCACCAGAAAGGGAAAAGCGCCAGCAAGGGAAGAGCGCAGTAGCCCCTGAGGCCCTTGATTCAGCAGTCAGTGAGCACTGAGAGGAAAGCTTACCTAGGACTTCAGAGCAGAGAGAGGCAGCCAGGATTAAATCTAGACACTTCAGACTCCTCAGCTAACCTGCTTCCTCTGAGAAGTCTAGAGAAACATTGTCTGGAAAAGTAAAACAAAATACAAACCCTTGCCCATCAGGCATGAACTGTGGCGGAACCGCACATCACGGTTTTTCATATGGCTTTATCCCCCACAGCCCAAATTCTGTTTGTTTGCTTGCTCAGGACAGGCCCTTGCCAAGTCACCCAGGTTGGCCTCAACTCCTGATCCCCTGTCTCTATCTTTTAAGTACTGGCCTCCAGGCAAATTCCACCAGCTAGACTTTTCTTATTTTCAAATAATAAAAAAAGATATGGATGTTTTGCCTACATGTATGTCTGTGCACCATGGATGTGCCTGCTGCCCATGGAGGTCAGAAGGGAGTGTGGGATCCCTGAGAACTGGAGTTACAGACAGTTGTGAGTGGCCACATGGTTGCTGGGAACCAAATCCAGGTCCTCTGCAGGCAGGAACATCAGGCATTCTTACAGAGCCATCTCTCTAGCAGTCATTAGTTAGTTTTCATCTTATTTGCCTGATGAAGAAATCCAGGGCTCAAAAGTGAGGCCAATGTGACACTACTGTGGAGCCCAGGTTCTCATCTCGGCTTCTCTCTGTCTCCAAGCCCCAGACCTGCCATTGATGGCAAGCAAGCCACCTCTCTGTGCTCAGTCCTGGGCACAGTATGTGGTGATCGCCATAGTACCCATGGGATTGCAGAGGTCAAATACAGTTGGAGCAGGAGAAACTGAGCATGTTTGGCACAGACATTCCCATGTGTGTATCTCTGTTGCAGAAGTCCTTGTCATTATCACTGTTCTCCAAGAACAAATGGTACTGAAACAGCTAACTGAAACTAACTGACAAAGAGGCCCTGTAGCAATTGAGAGCAACTGCATGATGTTCCCTCTTCTCCGTGACCTTGACACCAAGTCAGTGACTCTTAGCCATATCAATATCACTTGTAAGTTAAAAATGTATGCCTGAATGTATATATGTATGTGTGTATGTATGTATTATGTATGTATGCATATGTGAATGTATATATGTATGTATGTACATACATGTGTGGGTATATATATATATAAGGAAAGAGGGAGGGAGGGAAGGGGAGAGACAAAGAGAGAGAAATTGACTGACTGACCAACTGACTGATTGACTGAGCATGTTCTAGTTTCTCTTTTGCCAAATAAGATATTTTATTTAAAAGGGTGACCACTTCTGCTGAGCAGCACTTAATAAAGGGCACTGAGCACGTAAAGGCAGCTGGGAATTGGGATGCGAGGATCCAGGAGAGCCCTTTGCAGCAAACAATGTACCTTTCCCAGCACTCTCACAACATTATTCTTCTCATGTCTCCCAAGGACTGGAGAGAAACCATCAAGAGCCCAGCCTGGGAATGCAGGCAGCAGTTAGAAAAGCAGAGCACTCGGCAGGGGGCTTTGTGGGGGCTGGCTCAGATGTTTAGGGTGTCAGGACGTGTTGCTGAAGAAATGTGTTCTCAGAAAAGTGGCACTTGATGAACAGAAATACACAGTCATGTGCTTTTCTTCCCTTTTTTCTTTAGCAATCTGAAAAGGGGATTCTATGCAACAATAACAGAGCCACAGACTATGCCACAATATTGTAACATTAATAGAGCCACAGAGTCAGACAAGACTAACTTGCAATTTACAGGGCTGTGTTAAGCAGAACCCAGGGCCATGAGTATGAATACCAAGCCGGGAATAAACATGCAGGGCTCTGACTCACCTGAGAAGCCAAGCTATCCTCTTCATCACTTCTACAGATGCAGGGCTGTGCAGAGGCCCTTTCTCCACAGCCAAGTCTAAGCAGACACTCTGGAGGCCTGGTTATTCCACACCAGGATGGAGAGAAAGAAGTGGGTCTGAAATCTGGACACCTCGCTGGCCTTGGGAGAGAAGACCAGAGCTAAACCTAACTCCTGGGAAGAGTATGTTGTAGCCACACAACTCACCAAGCTTGCTCAAATTGTGTGAACTAGCCCCTCCCCTCCCTGTTTCAGGCCCATAGCAGTAGATATGGAATGGGAATCCCCCCCCAGCAGTTTTCTTCAAGTTAATCACAGCTGTCAATCAGTGGGCTTGCAAAACCTGAGACCTCACACTATTGGAGGCAAAAACAGTATGGAGGTGGGATTAGTGGACAAGGATGATGCCTTCCCCTACTAAAGACAGAGTGTAAACAGAGACTGTGCCTTATTTGGTTGTCCAGACCCAAATAATAACACAGAAACTATAGTAATTACAACATTGCTTGGTCATATTTCTAGATAGCTCTTATATCTTGAATTAACCCATTTCTATTAATCTGTGTATTGCCATGAGGCTGTGGCCTACCAGTAAGAGTCTGGCATCTGTCTCCTTTGGCAGCTGCATGGCTGCCTACTCTCTCTATCTCTGCTCGAATTTCCTCAGCTGGCTTTACTCTGCTAAACCATTGGCAAAACAGCTTTATTCATTAACCAGTAAAAGCAACACATATACAGAAGGACATTCCACATCAGCTCCTTTTTTCTGTCTAAATAAAAGGTAAAATTACATATAACAAAATAAGTATCAAGCAAGAATTACACTTACAATATTTAGTCTATTTTTATCTGGAAAGTTTCATATCTAATTTATCTTTTATCATAACTAAGGAAAATTTTAACCATAACTATCTGTCTTCAACTGCATCAAAGACCCCAGAAGGATATAATATTACATAAGTAAACAGGAAGTACATTGTAAGAAACTTCCAAAGATCTAGAAATAACAGAGACATCTTGCTGCCTGGACAGTAACCCTAAGTTGTTCCGTCACATTGGAGCATCCATCTTCAGCCTACAGGCCCATAGTATGTGGCAGACTTTTCTTTTCTTTTTCCTTTTTAGTTTTCAGAACAGTATATTGATTTAATACAATCCCCATCAAAATCCAAACAACAGTCTTCATAGAATTAAACAAAATTACCCAAAACACATTAGAAACACAAAGACTCTTGTTTGTGTTAGCAGTCCCTCCCTGCATTCTTTACTTATAACGCTATAATATATACTGTTTTGGAAGATCTTCCCAATCTCTCACCAGCTACCAAACTGCTGTGGCTATTAAGATTGAAATACACATACAGAAAGCTTCAAAGTTAACATTCACATGTAAGAAAAAAGTGCAACATTTGTCTTTCGGCATTTGGGGTACATCACTAAAGATGAGAATTTCTAGTTCTGTACATTCATATGCAAATTTCATTTTTAAACAGCTTAATAATATTTCATTGTGTAAGTGAAGCACATTTTTTTAAATTTTTTTTATTTTTCCATTTAAAATTTGACACTTCCTCCCCTTCTCCCATTCCCCTCTCACTCCCCCACTAACCCTCATCCCTCCCCTTCCATCCTTAAGAGAGGGCAGGGTACCCTGCCCCGTGGGAAGTCCAAGGCCCTCCCCCCTCCATCCCAGCCTAAGAAGGTGTGCGTCCACATAAACTAGGGTCCCAAAAAGCCATTACATGCAGAAGACAGAGGTCCCTGTGCCACTATCGATGGCTTCTCAGTCTGTCCCCATTGGCAGCCACATTTAGAGAGTCTGGTTTGATCACATGTTCATTCAGTCCTGGTCCAGCTGGATTTGGTGAGCTCCCATTAGATCAGGCACACTGTCTCAGTGGGTGGACCAACCCCTCACGGTCCTGACTTCCTTGCTCATCTTCTCCCTCCTTCTGCTCTTCAACTGGACCTTGGGAGCTCAGTCCATTGCCTTGATGTGGATGTGGGTCTCTGTCTCTATCTCCATCCATCGGACGAAATTTCTATGGTGATATTCAAGATATTTATCAGTGTGACTATGGGACAAGGCCAGTTCAGGCACCCTCTCCTCTGCTGCCCAAGGACCTAGCTGGGGACATCCCCGTGAACACCTGGGATCCCCCCTAGAGCCAAGTCTCCTGCGAACCCTAAAATGTCTCCCTAATGTAGATATCTTCTTCCCTGCTCCAACATCTGCCCTTCCTCTATCTCCACCCTCCCACTCCCTCAAGCTCTCCCCAGTCCTTCCCTTCTCCCTTCTCCTTCCTCCTCTCCCCCTCCCCCAATCCCATCCCTACCCCTACTCCCACCCCTGTTCTCCCAACTTTTGCCTGGCTATCTTGTTTGCTTCCAATTTCCAGGAGGATCTATATGTTTTTCTTTGGGTTCACCTTGCTATTTGGCTTCTCTAGGCTTGTGAACTATAGGCTTAATGTCCTTTGTTTATGGCTAGAGTCTACTAATGAGTGAGTACATACCATATTCATCTTTTTGGGTCTGGGTTATATCATTAAGGATGGTGTTTTCTATTTCCATCCATTTGCATGCCAAATTCAAGATGTCATTGTTTTTTACCACTGAGTAGTATTCTAATGTGTAAATATTCTACATTTTCTTTATCCATTCTTCCAATGAGGGGCACCTAGGTTGTTTCCAGGTTCTGGCTATTACAAATAATGCTGCTATGAACATAGTTGAACAAATGCTTTTGTAGTATGGTTGGGCATCTCTTGGGGTATATTCCCAAGGTGGTATTGCTGGATCCTGAGGTAGGTTGATTTCCAATTTCCTGAGAAACCGTGTGGCAGACTTTTCTGTGGAGCAGGAAATTTGAAAGACTGTTTTGTCAATATTGACAGTTTGCCAGTTACTTTCTTCTGTGTCCTACAGAATGTCTGACAGTTTCCTCTGTGAAGCAGGAACCCTGAAGGACTGCTGTACCTCTTTAGGCAAGTTCAGCAGTCATTTTTCAGTGGGTCCTGCATGTCCAGTTTATACAGCTTACTGTCAAGCAGTCCAGGCAAGAGCAGTTTCTTGCCCAAATGGCTAGCCTTGTCACATTGAAGACAAATTCCATAACAAGTTTCTTCAATGCCCACCAACTTCTCTGAAGTAACTGGTGCTGCCAGAAGCAGACATGTCTCATTGTTGAAAAAAGTCTAAGTTCTTAAAACATTTTAAATGCCATATTCTGTAGGTATTTGAAAGGTTTGAAGAAAACCTATCTATCTGAAATATATCTCTGTACATCTAGAAAATCAAACTAACATGACTACAAATTTGATTATTATATATGGCTATCTATTAATCCATAATTTTTAATTATACATTGCATTGTAGAAATATACATATAAAAAATTGACCTTTAATTTGTATCAAAACACCCAGCTCCATACCAATGTAAAGTATTCATTTCTATATCATATACCCCTTTAAATGAAAACAAACATTTACAAAGAATCATTTTGGGAATTTGGGCATTGCTTTCTCTAAACTGCTTCCTGCTGTTTGTTGGGAGAAGTATTTTTAGGGTTCATGGAAACCTTTCAGGGGGATCTTGTTCCCTCAAACCACATTAGCCTAGAAGGAATCCACAGGTTCTCATCTTCTGTGGAAACAAAAGCAGAATCTCTTTTCCAAAGTAACATAGCCTTAGACACAAATTTTGAAGTCAAGATATCTTTAAAATATATATGTTGGTATAGCTTAGCAGCCCCCAGAATCATATGTCTCTCTGCAGTCAAAAAAATCAAAGAAAACACAATCCAGACTCTTTGTGTATTTACCTTCTTTACTTGGCCTTTTTCACTCTATTACTTTCTAATATTTATTTTATCTTTACTCCTTTAATATATGACTGTCTGTGTTTTTTTTCTCTCTCTATTAAGCCTTTTTATGTTCTTTAAACACACTGTGTCTCATTTAGAGGTCTTTTTTGTCTAAATCTGTCCTATTGCATATCTGAAATCCTTTTCTAACCAGGAGCATCTTTTTTTAAATGCTAAGCAGGCATGGCTAGGATCAACTACACAGCCCTGCCTGTTTGCTCCACCCAGTCCAACATGGCAGAGGTTCATTGCCAGCTCTGCAAGCCATGCTCACTGCCCCACCTCCAGGGATGCAGTAAGTCTATGTCACCGTTAAACAATTTGTAGCACTCTGCTCACAAACACCATTTAAATACTCCATAACAGGACCTCCCAAAAGAGCCATAGCCATTTGTGCTGCCAGCATGAGCCAGAAATCCAGCTCTTAAAAGAGCTGCACATTTTTGCTGCTAATACTGAGTCAAGAAGCCTTCTCTTAAAGGAATTGTGCCTCTGCTTGCCTGTAGCAAACAGAGCCCACCTGAGAAAATGCTGCTGCCTAGAAGCCATGCTTAATTCTGTTCTTTTGTGTCTATAATCCCTTCTCAAGCTCTCTCAGGTTTTATGTGGATATAGTTGGCCCATGTTGGCACCATTATGTAAACAGAGACTGCTCGTTCATTTCCTGGCTGCCCAGAACCCGAATAATCACACAGAAACTATATTAATTACAACACTGCTTGGTCAGTGACTCAGGCATATTTCTAGCTAGCTCTTATAACCCATTTCCATTAGTCTGTGTATCACCATAAGACTGTAACCTACCAGTAAGGTTCTGGTGTCTGTCTCCTTTGGTAGCTACATGGTGTCTCTTTGACTCCACCTACTCTCTCTATCTCTGTTCAGATTTCCCCAATTAGCTTAGACCTGCTAATCCATTGGCCAAAATAGCTTTATTCATTAACCAATAGAAGCAACACATATACAAAAGGGCATCCCACATCACTAGAGAATAGCTTTAAATATGAAGAAGCTAGCAAGCATGCCCAACTGGGGTGCTTCCTCCACAGCAATGGAAGAATGAGAAGGAGGCTCTCACAGCTCAGGCACCAGGAAGTGTAGAGCTAGTCCAGAACCCAGGTGGGTACAGTGCCTCTACACAGGTGTGTCAAAGGCAACAACTCTGAGAGTCCATAGCTATGAGTCAGCCCCCCAATGGTGCTGCAGTCTCCCCCAAATAGCACCACTATCTGGGGATCTGGGGCTCGAAATGCAAGATTTGTGGGACATTTCCCATTCAAGTCTAGTGTCTGCATTTCTATGTCAGTAGCTAAAATAGACAGAGAAGCTCCTGGAAGACAGGAACCAATGTCAGTTACGTTCCTCACCATCACCACCACCATCATAACCATCACCACCATCACCATAATCACCATCACGACTACAAAAATGACCATCACCATCACAATCATCACTATCACCATTACCACCACCATCACAATCACCATCATCACATCATCACCATCATCATCACCAGCACCACCACAATTATAACCATTGCCATCACAATCATTACCATCACCATTACTATTACCAGCATTATCATTATCACCACCACCATCACAATTATCATCATCACCATCGTTATCATCACCATCACTACCACCGTTATCACCTCATCACCACCATTATCGCCATCACTGTAACCTCCATCATCACCATCATTGCTCGCATTACCAACCTTAACCAAAAGGTACTACCACCTACTTCCTTTACCAATCTAAATTCTTTTGATAATTTTATCCCTGTGGTTTGGGGAAATAGGTGGTATCTTAACATTGCTGATTTCAGGCTGGAGAACCCTCCTCAAGATAATGAGAGTCATTCCATGGTGATAAAGTGGTAAATTCATTGAAAGGATGTAACAAGTGTAAATATGTATTTATCCATCACAAAACTTCAAAATATGTGAACAAACAACTGATAGAACGCTAAATCAAACACAGACAAGCCCACAATTACAGCCCGAGATTTCCATCCCCCTAGCCCAATCATTAACAGACCAGCAGACATAAAATCAATACGGGTATTGAGAGCTGAAAAACACAATCAACCAAATGGGCCTAATTGACATTTATGGAATGGTAGACCAAACGCCAGCAGAATACTTATTTTTCAAGTATACATGGAATATTTTACCAATAGAGATCATTTTCAGGGCCATCAAGCAAGTCTCAGTAAATATAAAATGATTTAATACCACAAAGCATAGTCTCTAACCACAGTGGAGAGAAATCTAAAAGCAAGAACAGACATCTAGAAAATTCTCATATCTAGAAATCAAGGCCAGACCAGAACTCAGAGGTGTTTGGTGTTGAGGCGCATTAGAAAGGAAGAAGTCCTCAAGGCAATGAGCCCAGCTGGCACCTTTACAGACTGAGAACATGGAGATCAAATTAAACCCAAGGTCAATCAGAGAAAGGAAACAGTTAAGAAGAAGAAACGAGAAAAAGAAAGAGAGAGAGAGAGGAAGGGAGGGAGAGAGGGAGAGAAGGAGGGAGGAAGGAACAAAGGAAGGGACAGAGAGAGGAATGAAAGGACAGAGGGAGGGAGGAGAAAGGGAGGGAGGGAGGGAGGGAGGAAAGGAGGGAGGGAGAGAAACAAAATCCATGGAAATAAAACCAGTTCTTGGTGAGAAATCCCAAAGGGAATGGAGCTCTGTCCTGAGCACAAACAAGCCAGAGAAGGTGAGCTGGCCAGGAAGGCGGAGGGAGGGAGGGACTGTGGACACTAACAAGCTAGTTTAGAAAAAGCATCCAGGGCTCCAAACATCAAGCCTGAAGTTCGATGAACCCCCAATAGAGACCCCACTGGTCCTTTGTACAGTTTATATGGAAGACAAAGGACCTAGAGGGTTAAAAAATATTTTTTTGGTGAAGCTTGAGGTGGAACTTCACGTGAACCCATTTGACAAAAGAACAAAATGAAAGGGCTTAGTGTGCTGGCCTGTAAGAGCGGGTCCCAGGAACAAGACCCTATGTGAGACTGGCCTAAACACAGCGTGCATTGATGGAATAGGACAGAGTTGAGGAACAGTGAGATACACCAGCAGTTTACAGCCCACTGATCTGCAGCAAAGTCACCAGGACAGATCAATGGAGAAGGGACAATCTTCTGTTAAATGGTCCTGAAACGATGGGACAACCACACACAAGGGGTGCACAAGCCGTAATCAAGAAGTATCTGCTACTCTTAGAACACAAACCTGTTTCAAGAACAGTCCTAAGGTCTGATTCATCTTGTCCCTAGTTACCTTGATGAGCAATCTCTGTAGACAGTGGCTATGTGACAGGAAATAAATTCTAACTGGGATTTCAAAGGGGGTGGGATAGAAGAAGGACCAGGAGCCCCGTGACTGTCTGCACATGTCCTCACTCTGTGCATCAGATAGTATGAGCCCCCTCCAGTCAGTGCAGCTGAGGGCAGCCTGAGGTCCACACTGTATCAAACACTATAGGAAGTCCTCAGTTCAAGAAACTTCCAGAGCTGGGAAGATAGCTCAGTGGTAAGATGCTAGCCTAGCATGTGGGAGATCCTACATCCATTCCCAGCACAATAGGAAGAGAAAGAGGAGAGAGAAGATAAGCAGAGGAAGGGGGAAGGGAGAAGAAGGGAAGGGGGAGAGAGAGAGTTGGCTTTCAGAATCCTGGTCTGTGGTGAGCATTTCTGACTACAAGTTCCCTTCTTCACTAAGCCTTCCCATCACATTCTTCTGCCCTTTCCAATGTATTCCCTTCATATTTGTGCATGTTGAGGGGGATAGTTTGCAAAAGGAAAGCACATGGTTACTTACAAGTGGTTTCTCCTTCTCGTTTGCTCGTTTTAAGGGTCCCCAGGTGGAGTTTTAGATCTTTGCACCTCTGCAGTGACGTATAGAGCTTGTATCTTGCCTGTATCTGACCATTGAAAGTATCTTGCTGCACCTTCATCTGTTCTTGCATCCTACAGGTGACCGACCACTCAAGGACAGGTCCTGGGTCCACACACTCTCCTACTCGGTGAGACAGACTCACTCTAGACCAGGCACAACACAACAGCTGTGCACGTACGCATTTGGAGAACTGGGTCTACTTCCTTTTGTTCTGTGTATTTTCTAAACACTCTGAGATGTTTGTTTTCCTGAAAGTTAAATGATTAAATAAATAAAAGTTTAAAAGATATGCTTAGTCAATGCCTTTTCTGGTCATTTGTATAACAGAGAACTTTGCTTTGTATTAACGAGGATCCTATTTCCACTTTGAACCTCACTTGTAATCACTGGGGTCCCTGAAGTTCATTACCCATTAGGATCCAACAGTAACAGGAGCTGCATGCAGTGCCCCAGCCCCCGATCTCTAGAAGTCTCGTTTCTATTCCAAGCTAGAGCAGCTGTACTTGCCAAGAGGAGGCCTCAGATCCTGGCCCTTTGGGATACTCCCACTTGGGACTCTTCCTTTGTGCCTCAGTTTCACCACTTCTAAAAGATGATGAAATCGATCATAGTGGTACATGCCTGTGATTCCAGCACTCAGGAGGCAGAGGCAGGTGGATCTCTGAGTTTGAGGATAGCCTGGTCTACAGAGTGAGTTCCAGGACAGCCAGGGATACACAGAGAAACCCTGTCTTGGAAAAAAAATGGTAAATGTGCTAAAGCAGAATGTCTGTGTGCCCAGAGCTCTATCTACTATGCATACCCTGCACACCAGTCACCTTCAGGGTTAGCCCCAGGACCTACAGGGTCAGCACACCTCCCAGTTCGTACCTGTGGGCCAGAAAATGTGGAGAGTCACACATGGCTGAGCATCTCGTGGGGTCAGCCTGGAGAGACCTGCATCGTCTTTCTCCAGGAAGGAGGAATATATCTGGTGTCAGCCACCGGGCTCTCCTGTGCACTTGTCAGAGTCCTGCCTCCTAGCTACCTGAGTAGCTGCTGCATGAACTCCCCACAGCCGTGGGCTTCTGGGCAGCCTGGCCTGTGAGAGCTCAGGCCTTAGGAACTGCTCAGCCCTTGTCTGAGTCTCCACTGTGGGGATACAGACTGCCAGCTTGCTTGCTGTTCCTGAGGAACCTGTCTTTGCAAGAGTCAAATGAAAAGCCTGAAGCCTTGAAGTACACACACACACCAATATGTGTGTGATAAAGGGAACATGTGTGTGATGAAGGGACACAAATGAAAGTGGTAAGAAGAGGGCAGGAGGGGTCACAGGGAAGGACAGGAGTGGTCACACACTTGGCAGGCACAGATCAGAAGGTGGATTTCAGGTACATGGACATGTGGAATGCAACGTGAACACTGCAGTCCACACCCTGCCTCGCGTCTATAAAGCCTTTGTGCCTCTGTGAGTGGCTCCTAGCTATTTACATCTGCCTGCATCCATGACAACCTGGCAGCCCAGATGTCTGGGAAGTCTCCTCATGACAGCCAGCAGTTAAGGGCCTGGGGACTGGTAGAAGCTGGTACTGTACACTCAGACCCCCAAATCTCTTGCCTGCTGGGAATGACCTTGAGGCCACAGTACTTCAGGGCTCTGCTTCCTCCACCCAGGAGTGTGGAGCCCCAGACAGTATGAGGGTCATGCTCTTTAGGACTGACTGCTGTTTCCTTCCTAGGCTTGCTTCTCTATTTCACCCTTGTACCCCAATCTTTGTTTCAAGGTCAGCTGCTGAGGGTCCCACGAGAGGATAACTATGGGATGGATGGGTAACTGAGTATTTAACACACAGATCCAGGGACAGAAACAATGCATGCCCAGAACATAGTAAGGGACCGTGGAAGTGGTGGCACCCCATGGGCAGTCAGAGTTCTAAGGGATACCCGTAACCTGGGACTTGATCTAGGGTGCCAGAATGTGTTTTGGAAAAGTCAGTAACAGAATGACCAGGGCAGAGTCCAGGGTGAGACACCTGAGATCTGCACAGAATGAATACCCAATACATCATTTTAAACCAGTAGGAAGGGAGGGAAGGAGAGAGGGAGGGAGGAAAGCAGGGGAGAGGGCAGGGAAGGAGAGAGGGAGGGAGGAAAGCAGGGAAAAGGGAGGGGTGGTGAGGAGTTGAAGGAGAAGGTGAGAGTGGAGGAAAGATGAATCTCAGAAACTCAAAGTCTAACATGCAGATGTCAAACACCATGAATATCTTCTACCACAGCCATGGTCAGGGCCCTATCAGGCCAACCTCCCATCCAGGCCACTCAGTCCCTCTGTGTGACAATCCTCTGCATCCGTGTTCTTTCATCGCCAACACGAAGCAATGCTGCACGTTCGCCAGAACCACACAGCTGCTACCATGAGCTTCCTCTGAGTTGGGCAGTGGTCTGAGCTTCTCCGAGGATTTGCCTCCTCTGGGAAGCCCACCCAGACTCTAGAGATGTGTCAAGCACGTGTTCCTCACAATGCCTGGAATCTCCCATAGACAAATGTCCATACCCAGTGGCTAACTCTGGCTCCCAGTGCCCATCACAGCACCCAGCAGTGCTCACTAAACATCTGACAGAGGCTCAGGGGCATGGAGGGTCTCCTGATCAGCCCTTACATTAGACCTGAAGCTTGTCTAGGAAAACCCAGAGTTCTAGAACCTGCCTCCACACCACAGCACTTCCACCCCCGAAACACCCCAACCAAATGACAAAAAGCATCCGGATTCTGACAAAGAGCCTTCAGCAAATCATCTTGGCACAGCAGCAGCTTCTGTCCCAGTCAGCACTGTCACAGGCAGCTTAATTATCCTAATTAGAAGCCACATTAAAGCATGATTATAACATAAATTTGAATTAGCCATATAACACACCCAAATTTTTCGGTATGTTTATTGATTTTGTTCCCCTGTTAATCAGAAGGCCATAGTAAGTTAGTTAGAACTGGTTCAATTAAAACAAACCCGAGCCAATAAACTCTCATTAGCATCTGTCCCTCGTCAGGGACAGTCATGGCAACAGGACATTTCCTTCCTGGACCTGCACGGCCAGGCTGTGCCAGCCCCCCTGATTACCGTTTTGAGAACAGATGTATATATGTATGTCATGAAGATATCAAAGAAACGTCCAAGGAGACAAAGAGAATCACTCCACTGGTGACTGGCAACATGCAGACAAGGTAATGAGCTCTTCTCTTGCCTGTGTGTCAGTGAAACTTTGAACCCCGAGAGCCTCACGTTCAAGGCCTCCCTGCTGTTCACTAGCTCCATAATCTGAAGAGTTTCATTTGGGACTAAAGAGATGGATTGGGCCTAGTTGATGAGTTTGAGACCAGTCTCAGTCTCAAAATTAGAGTGGGTGCTGCCCAGGGGACAGGAGCCTGGTCTGGCTGCCGTCAGGCTCCACAGGCACCCACACACATGAACATGTTCCTGCACATACACACATGAACATGTTCCTGAACACATGCACACACACATGAACATGTTCCTGCAATACACACATGAACATGTTCCTGAACACATGCACACACACATGAACATGTTCCTGCACACATGCACACACATGAACATGTTCCTGCACACAATCACACACACATGAACATGTTCCTGCACATACACACATGAACATGTTCCTGCACATACACACACGAACATGTTCCTGCACATACACACGAACATGTTCCTGCACATACACACATGAACATGTTCCTGAACACATGCAGACACACATGAACATGTTCCTGAACACATGCACACACACAAAATAATAATAATAATTTTGATTTTACATAGCAAAATCTTGGCTTCCACAGCTGTGTCTAGAGGCCCAGCAGAAGTCTGTCCCCTACTGAAGGGTTCACATGTAGTAGGATATAAGCCCCTGGCCTAAAAGTCTTGGGGCACAGTGCCTCAGGTTTTAGGAGATTCACATATTCATAATAAATTATCCTGAACCCAAGACTAGACCTGACATTTGCTTCTTTTTTCATTTACACCTTCCACATACGGTTGAAGATCACTTTGGCAAATATTCTTGGCATTTTGACTGTGACCCATTGAGGTCAGAGGTGGAATTTTCCACTCGTGCCCGTGTGTTGGTACTCAGCAGAGTTTGCCTGTCATTTGTGCCTCCAACTCTCTCCTGATTAAGTTTCTGTGATCTTCATCATCCTCACAGCCCCCAACATCTTTAATTTCACCCAGGAAAAACTGACTCCTGTGATGTCTGCTGGGGCTCTGAGGAACTCCACAGTGCCATGGAAACACCAGGGTTTGGGACCCAGGTGCCGACAGAATACAGGTCCTCCTATCACTGCCCATATTTCTAAAGCAAGCACGGCCTTCAGAAACTGAGAGAGAGAAGAGATGGGAACTGCTCGGGATGGAGTGAGGTCTGCCATTGACTTCTCATCACAAACACACTGTCCTGTGCCCTGAGAGGTGGTGATGGCACGCCTCGGGCTCCTGGTCACCTCAGTAGCCAGTGGCTTGCAGCATTCCAGCTATTTGGCAGTCTTGTCCTTTTCTAGGGACTGCTTTTATCCAGCCGGTGTCCTGTGTGCACTGGTGAATTCCTTCCTCTGTCCATGGAGTGAGCACATGGCCCAGTCAGGTTGACGGTAAGTACCCAGTTGAGTCCAGTCACAGAGCAGGAACTCAGTGGACATCAAGTGTCCTGTGTCTCTAACAATGGGGAATTTGGCACACTGTTGTTGAGGCCCACATTCTCTGAGATGGATTTGGTCCCCAAGGAGGCCCTTGGGCATTCATTTGTGGCTGTAGCTTGGCATGAGAACCTCGAGCCAGTGTCTCAGAGGCCAAATTGCATGTTGAATTTCCCAAAGCATGAGTTGGTGAACGTGGCTGGGACTCAGGCATGGGAGAAGGACTTCCAGGGCTGGTTTACATGCTGGGAGGGATTTATTCTGGAAGGGTAAGGTACACCCAGACACCCCCAGGCAGCCCCCAGAACATCTTACCTTTGTTTTTCTAATTTGGTTCAGCCAGTGTTTGTTGTTTGTCTATATGGTCCATATCCTGAGTTTTATGTCTCCAGATTCAACCATTATGGCTGGAAACAATCAGCCACACACACCTCAAGCACAGACAGCCATCCCTTGCCAGCACGCAACAACAATACAATATTAACGCTGATTCCATGAGGCGGTGCGTCACTGGAGGCAAGTCTAAGGATGGGCAATGGTTAGAGATGGACACTGCTCCATTTGAATAATTTGGTGTCCCAGGAGGGATCTGGAACTCACCCCCAACTGTGTTAGACCATGTTAGACACTGAACAAGACTCCGACCCTTCCCACCCTGGAGAACGTTGAGGTTCAGGCTCCCACAAGGACTAAAGTATGCTAGAAGGAACTATAGATGTGGGAGAAAAGGAAGCTACCAAATATGAGGATGGACAAGGAAGAAGGGCGTGGAGGTGGGAGGTCGCACCTTAGACAGCCTGGCAGCGAACCAGGAAGACTAACAAGCAGGCGGCCATCACTGAGGGACTTGTGATAAGTGAAGCCCCTGGAGGGGGCAGCAGGGAGAGGGGGCTTCCGGCAGGCAGGTCTGTGAGCAGGGCAGGAAGCCAGAAATGCTGACAGCTCTTCAGCCCTGATAATGTGGAGTACCGGGGAGCCATGGAGGCTGTGGGTTAGGAGCAGCCTATCTACACATAAGACTTCAAGGCAAGGCTGCTATTGAAGTGCGGCGCTTGAGATACACAGACAAGGAAAAGCCTGTTTGACAATCAACGCCCCCCCCCTTCCTGAGCAATTTGGGTTCCATTCCCTTCCATCAAGCAGAAACCTGAAGTTATCCAGACAGCCTCACTGCCATGGCAACAGCAGGAGAAACAAACAAAGCTCACATCGAACGACTGTGCACAAAACCTATGTGGTTTCCATACCATTATTTTAATCATCGGCGATGGCCACGCAGGGCTGAGAACAGCGGTCTGTCATGGCACTGCCAACATTTCCGTGCCTTGAAATGGTTTGAAACACTCTCAACACATGAACCTTGGCACTCAGATCATGTCACCAGCGGAGGGTTCCCGTTGGGGTAGGGCCTTGCTGCCAGCAATGGCCACCAGCTCCTGGGCTTGGAAAGTCAGGTGGCCAAATGGTTAGAAGCCCCAGGTCCAGCAGCCCTGAGTGCAGATCTGAGCTCTGCCCCTTCCAGGCTGGAGAAGGGAGAAGGAACCTTGGTTTACTGGAATGCAAAGTGAAGATTTACTCAGGAAGTTGTTCAAAATTTAACGAGGCTTTGGTTGAAAACCTGCTAGAGCTTTGTGTTTGCAAAAGGTCCTTGTATCTGCAGAGCTCAGTCTAGCAGAACATCAATAACACACGTGTAAGCACCTAAATAAATACAGAAGGTGTGTGGACAGTTTCCTAAGTGGAGAAAGATTTCAAACTGAAGGAAAGCCTCTCTGGAGTGGAGGCAGCTAGGAGGAAAAGATCGGGCAGGTCTGAGGTCAGAATCTTTGGAAAGGGACACAGGCAGGTTTGAACATGCTTCTAGGTCCAGCAGTCACAAATGAGGGGGAAGATTTTAAGTTCAAGGCCAGCCTAGAACAGAAAGTGAAACTCTATCTTAAACAGTGTGGAGGGGGTCACTTGAAGAGGATTCTATGGACTGAGTAGGAGCTCAGCATGGCATATAATAGTATGAGCTATTTTGAGGACTCAGTGGACCTCAGATGTTGAACTCCAAGCGCATGCTCACAAATGTTGGCTTTCTCTCTCACCAGGGTGGGTCCAGTAGAATCTGGCAGTCACTGATTATGAAGCTGACAACATAGAATTACTCATCTTCAGAACTGTGAGGTGATTGTTTTTGTTGTTGTTCCTAATTCTATCTTTTCATATGGCTACAATTTAGATCAGAGATGGTAAGGTACATCTAGGCTGAGCCCAGGAGTCAGCTATAGAGGCATGGAAAGCTCACAATGTCTTGGGCTCTTGAACTTCAGCCTGTACCAAGGTGGCACTTCTCTGGGACAGTGTTGGGAAATGGACTGGCTTAGATTTGTTAAGCTTGTATTGTGGCTTCTCCCTGCAAGCCTTGGAGGTTCTTTGGATGTCCCGGCCCTCTGCCCTCCTTCTGTCCTCCTGGGTACTAAGGCTGGGCTTTGACTGGAAACCAGGATGGAATATTGAGTAGCAGGAGGCTGATCCAGCCTGGCCCCTTCCATACCTTCCATATCCCACACCGAGGAGCCTGGTGAGGCTTGAGAGGAAGGCAGAGGGCTATAGTATGTTCCTGGAATTGAACAGAACAGGTTGTCTGTGTTAATTCTGCAGGAAGCCAGTCACCCAGAAAACGGATCTGACTGGCCACAAGTCTGGAAGGCTTGGGAGCATTAGTTTCTCTGTGCCCTTAGCCTCAGCCACACTTGTTTCTGGGTCTAGATGCTGATGAATTCACTCAGTGAACCCCACATGAGTGACTTTCTGCAGCCTGTGTGCCTCTCCGCCCAGTGCTCATCAGTGACGCAGAGGCAGCAGCATTCACGCTTGCTCATCACCCTGCTAAGTCAGTCTGGATGTTCAGCTTCCTGGAATGACCCACCCTCCCCCAACCATGATGCTGAGGTCACTGATGAGGATGAGGAAACTGAGGCTCAGAGGCTGCATACTAGCAGGGAGTTCTGGCTCACATGTAGACATGTCTGACTCCAAGGACACAGTTATGCATGGGTCCCCAGCCTCACAAAGCTTAGGCTAACCCACCAGTGCACCTGTGCAGACAAAAGCTCTTCTTAATGGCCTAGAAAATGTGCGTCATGGTTTGCAACATCAGACTATATAAATACACACAGTCTTTATTTTTTCTCCCTTTTGAAGCCAGGGCACATAACTCTTCATGAGGAGATTCTTCCCACTGGGCCTGCAGGTCTCGGCTATGGGGCCCTATTGCACGGATGCTCCTGTCCCCATCTTTGAGCTTTCTCCGGGCTCTTGGCTGCACAGCAGCTTCCCTTCCTCTCTGGCCTCTGGAGGGTGCAGATCACTCCGTGAGCTGGCACTGGGCTCTGTCAGCTCTCAGCTAGAAAATGAAAGCATTGTCCTCTTGCACAGACGTTTAAGAGATGACACATCTCCAAGGGAGCCAAAGGGGTAGATTGTCCTCGGAGGTGGTGTGGGTGGCAAGGTGGGGCAGCTGCCTCACACTTGACCATATCCTTATTGGCTTCTAGTCAGAGTAACGAGTACCCAGGCTTCCCACTGGGGGCTGCAGGAGCTGTGCTCTATGATGAAGACCACATGAGAATCTTCTGGAGGCGCCATCTTCACTTCAAAGACACAGTGGGGGTCCAGCTCCTTTGATTATATCCCTCTTGTTGATGATGTCTCCATTTATGGTGCTCCCCCCTCTTCATAAGAACAGATCAGTTTCTTCTCCTTTGGTACCCAGCAATAAAAGTCTTTGAGTTCAACGGTGTTCCTAACAAAGGCATGTGATGCTTGGGCTAGGCAGTGAGTGGAGAAACATGGACTTCAGTGGCTTTCAGTCCTTGTGGAAGGTCACACAGTCATCATTAGGAAGCCATTCAAACTGGAGTCTGTAAATTTTCAAAGCTCAGACTTTGTGAAATTGCTTCCCTGGCACAGAGCATTGGTTAAGTGGAAAGGACTTGAGCCTTTGAATTGGCAGACCTCATTAGACAGGCCTAGAAAGCAAGAAATGACATAAACTTGCACTGAGTTGGACATGTAGGTACCCCTGAGTTGGAATGTATGTACCATTCATAGAGCACAAAGAAAATGGGAAGGTGGGAAGATGGGTAGATTGGCAGATGGATACAGAATAGATGGACAAATGGGGGGACAGAAAGAGGAAATGATGGGATAGAGGAAAGGAAAAGGAGAAGGGAGGGGCTAATGGGTAATTGATTAAGTAGATGGCTAGATGGGAAGGTAATGCATGGTAAATGGATGGGTAGAAGAAAGAGATGGGTAGATAAGTTGTTGGGTACATGGATGGATGGGATGAATGAGATGGAATGAATGGATGGAATGAATGGATGGATAGATAGATGGTTGAGTGGATGGATGGATGGATGGATAGGTGGGTGGATGGATGGATGGATGATGGATGGGTGGATGAGTGGGTAGATGGATGGATGGATGGATGAATGGGTGGATGGATGGATGGATGGATGGGTGAGTGGGTGGGTGAGTGAGTGAATGGGTTAATCGAAAGGTAGACAGATGGAGAGACTGAGTCCAGAGAGGCAAGTGACTCCTAGAAAGACTCTCAGAAAGGCAGAGCCAGGGTCAGAAGCTCCAGCTTCCTGTCTGCTCGTTGTTGGACCACAAACACCTGAGACTGACACCGCCGTTTCCTCATGGCCCAGGGGTCTGTAGATAACAGGTACTCAGACCGAGGCCAAACCCAGATTAAGCTTTGAGTTGACCTAGTCCTGAGGTCCTCTCCCTCCCCTGTGAGCCTGCATGCAGCATCCTGCCATGCCTGGAGGAGACTCTTGTACACTGTCAATCACTCCACATGGCAGACATTATCTTTTCTCCTACTCTTTAAAAGAGAAAACCAGAACTCAGAGAGCACAAGTCACTTGTCACTTGTTCTTGGCCTTCTGCAAAGACAGACAGAGGTGAGGCTAGGGTCCAGCCTTCACCTCACAGACCGATTTTAACTCCATAGCAGCATGTAAGGAGGACAGAACTGCAGGTTCGTGCCAACTGCAGGAACCGGAACTGAGGTTCCCTACCCAGCTGACAGTGGCCACAGGAAGTCACACTGACCCCAAAGCCAAATCCAGGCATAATCTGGCAGCAGACAGAGCACAAACCTAGACCAGGCATGGTGTTACGCATGTCATCTTGCCTCCCCATACTTCAGTTTACTCTTCTGTTAAATGGGTCTGGTGATGTGGAAGATCTTCTCCCACACACTGCCTTTGTTCTAGCTCTGTCCCTGGCTGGCACTGTTGCTGGTGGCGTTCATCCTCCTGCCGCTCTCAACACCACATCTTCAGATTATTGAGAGTCCCCCTTTCCAGAGTTTCAGCACAAGCTGAACTAGTTCACAGCCACCATGGGTTGATAGTCTATGGCACACACAGATTCATGCTAGACGCTCGCCACCCTTCCTAAATGGTGGCTGCAGTGGACGTGGGGAGGTGGTGAAGAGACAGGAGGAGCCACCAAGTAGCAGCCCACAGAGGGAAAGATAATGTGTGGGGACAAGGGTCTGATTTCCACTCAGGCCTGACCTTGAATTTATCACATCCCACTACTCTCCGGTTGAGTGCCTTTGGTGAGGTTGACCTTCTGTAAGGGGAGTGGAGATGCTGATCATAACGCCCGCCGATGAGCATTGTGAAATTGAAACAGACAGACAGACCACACCCGGCCACGGTTTGGCAAGCAGTGGGTACGTATACCTTCCTACTCTGGCCTCCACGGGGGAGGTGGCACTGTGTCTCCTTTATTCTTCTTTCTCCACTTCCCTGCGTTCTACTTTATGCTGTGTTCTTCAGGGCTGTCTGATGCTAGTGCTGTGCAAGCCCTGAGAGCGAGGGGGTGGGCTAGGCCGCTCTCTACAGCTGCAGTGCCTTCCACAGGAAGGCAGGACAGGATCTCAGGTTCCCCCAGAAGAGGAACCAGGCCTTCTACTTTCTGAAACCCGCCTGGCTTTACTAGCTGGAGGGCCTAAGTGAGCATGGAGGAAATAAGGTGTTCTCCATCACCTTAAGCCTGACAGAGTCTGGGCTTCAAGTGAATGGCCAGAAAACCTGAAGAGCTAGTGTGGGGGGGCCTTTGGAGCCCGGACCAGAATACTCCCTCCTCACAGTTCTCCCCTCCCCCACTTCGTTTTTTAGAGATTCTCAGCTCCTCCATTCTGCTAAAGACATTTTTCCCCAATTGCTACAACCTTCTCTCCATCTGCTCCCTGCCTGTGCAGAGTGGCAAGGTGGGGTGGGGGAGGGGAGGGCTTTTAACTTGGGAGTGAGGGGCCTGGGAAGCCAGCTGGGCCTGTGAAACTCTGCAGAACAAGGAGGTCGGTCTCCCTTGGTTTGAGGCATCTCCACCTGGCCCTTGGCCAATGCCTGGCTACAAGTGGCTGCTTGTCTCCTCTGTGGAAGAAAGACACATTGCTAGAGAATCTGAACTGGACAGCAGCGGCCAGGGGATGGGCTTGGACCCAGAGCTCACTGGGGGAGGGGAAACCGGGGCTCAGGCTCTGGAATCCTGGAGGTTCTTCAGGGCCCCGTTGAGAGTGATATAGCCAGTGGGGCTGGGGTCCTAACATGGGCAGTGGGGCTACACCTAGGAGTTTGTGGCTGGGTGTCTCCAGGGCGGAGAGCCACTTGGTATCAGACAGGATTCCATAGTCCTGTGTATTGGTCCAGCGAGGTCCCTGGATGCAGTCGGTGCGACTTCCTAGGTTACTGGGACTGTGTGTGGAAGCACCAGGGCATTGGCGGGTGGGGCCCTCAGGGGCCAAAAAGAGGGCTCTGCAGTGGAGAGAGAGTCCAGGCTGCTGGCCTACTGACTGGGTTTGCAAGGACACATCGGGCACTCTTCCGCCTTGTCTGGCTGCCCCAACATCCGTGGAAAGAGAGGGGACTCTGGGCCCACCCGGGACACGGCGGTATCACCAACTTCTCAGGGCCTGAGGATCAGGCTGCCCCGGAGCGGCCCTCGGCCGCCTCCTCTCGCTCACTCCCCCTCGCTCGTCTCTCTCTCTCTCTCTCTCTCTCTCTCTCTCTCTCTCTCTCTCTCTCTCCTGCTCGCTCTCTCGCTGGCTCGCCCGGGCCCCAGCCCCCGCCCTCCGCTCGCTCGCCGCCCGCGGCTCCTCCTCACTCGCCCGTCGCCCGTCCCTGGTGCAGCTCCGCCAGAGCCACCGCGGGCTGCGCGTCCGCCAGGAGCCGCTGCCTCGACCCTACTGCCCGATTCGCTCTGCCCGGATTCCTCTGTCCGGATCCCTCTGCTTGGACCCCGCTGCACTGATCCCTCTGCCTGGACCTCGTTCTGGAACTCGGCTGCTTTGGAGCCTTCTGTTCACATCTCTCTGCCTGAACCGCGCTGCCAGAATCCCGCTGTCTGGATCCTTCTGCCTGGACCCCGCTGCCCGGATCTCTCTGCCTGGATCAGGCTGCCCGGATCCTTCTACCTGGACCCCGCTGCTCGGGTCCTTCTGTTTGAACCCCGCCATACGGATCTCCCGGTGAGGAGCCCGGCTCCGCAGCCACGATGCCCGTGGCACGGCCACACACCGCGGGACCCGGCAGGATCGCTCTGCTTCTGGTCGCCCTGATACTAGGGAGCCCCGTGGCAGCTCGGGAGGAAGGTAAGTACCCCGAGGGCCCCGGCCCAGAGGGGGCAAAGTTGTAGTGGCTAACCTGAGCGGTAGGGGGTCGCAGCTAGTCCGAAGACACACACGCCACCCGCCCGGCCGCCCGGATTCAGGGCTGGGCACCTCATCCCTGCCGGAGCGCGGAGGTGGGGATGCATCTGAAGGACTCTTGCCTTAGGACTTCGGTCCTTCGTCGATCTTCCTTTCGGGCTGGGGCAGATTCTCTTTTGTAGTGCGGAGGAGCTCCTTGGAGTGGGGACCTCTTCAAACCTACAGATTCTGGAAGCTCTCTGTAACTGCACATAGGGCTGACTGCCAGGTTATTTTGTCGCTCTCTGTGAAAGAGGATAGGTATGGGAAGGGGACAGCTGACTGCTTGTCACCAAATTCCCTCCCATCCCACCATCCTACTCTGGCTCGGGCTACCCGGAGGGACTGTGCCCTGGATGGGTCCCAGTCAGGTGTCAAGAAATTGGACTTGGGTGTGGCTTTCTCGGATGGAGGGGACTCAGGGCTCCCAGAACTTGGTTAGAAAAGAGATGTCAGAGCATCAGTGGCTGGGCCCCTTCTCTCCCTTACAGCCTAGCCTCCCTCATTGATATTTGGAAGGAAGTGGAGTGGTAGTGCAATCCAACTGCTTGCTGGTTAGAAAGGGGTCTGAGTTTGTGGAGGTTGTCAATCCCTTCACTACCTGGAGCTACACCTTCGCTCCACCCTGCTGGGGTCCCAGGAAGTTATAATGAGATGCTGAGGTGGAGACAGGAATGGGAAATCTAACTCATCCAAAGCTGACCCCCAGAGCTATGGGGATTGACATATTGGAAGAGTCTAGTGTGCCGGATTTTGGGGGTTAGACCACTTAACGCTCTTCTTTGCAAGGTGTGACCCTTGTTTCCCCTGTGGTAACTTAAAACGCATAGTTGGGATGTCTCCCTGAGTTGACCACAGCATGGGGTGCTCCCCTGTCCATCTGGAGTTCCGTTTCCTTTCGGTCTTCTTGATCTGGAGTTCAGGGCACAGGCATGCATTGCGACATCTCTCCAGGGAATTCTGTACCCCTGAGTTCAGCACCAGAGGCTCCGGACAGCTCTCAGCTCCAGGCCCTGCCCCTGAGTCCTGCTCTCTTCCTTACGACCTGGAGTGCCCAGAAGTGAGAGCACCGACATGCTTTGCCCTTCTTTATTTAACAAAACATATCGCTAAGACACCCCCCACCTTTGTGAGGCTGTGGTATTTCCAATTTACACCAGGTCTGGGCAGTTTCCCTGGGAAAGACGGAAAAGAGGTTTGGTGTAAATCAATGGTTTCTACCCAGCATGCCCTTTCTTAATTAGCTGTCTCTTTCCAACAATAGCGTGGTGGCCTTGAATGGGATCCAGATTACCCTGCCCCAGCTGTTAAATCTGTACACACACACACACACACACACACACACAAGCACACACACACACACACACACACACACACCACAAGCAGCTCAAAGATGTCCTGGAGCTTGCCATCTTTTCTAAAGCGATTCTTCTTCTCAGTTCTGCGTTCTCTAAAACACCACTCTGGGCATGGTGGGTGGGGTCCTAATGGCATGTATAGAAATGTCACCCAGGATCAAGATTCTGCATCCTGATGCCTCAGTGTGTAGAAGGAAGAACAGGATGTGCACATTTGTGTCTTGAATTTTTTTAGACACTTTGTATTTTCCAATTGCTCCACACCATGTCTACTGAGCACATATATATATATATATTTTTAATTAACTTCAGGGCACCACCAAGTCAAAGTCCACTGATATACTTCTTCCAAAGGCTTATTACTAACCATGGGGTTCTGACTGAGTCATAAGAAGGGAACCAGAGTGGCCCATGGGCATTGCCAGTTCCAAATGGTCCATTTGGAAACAACTGATCTTCCACAATGAATTCTATTTTTAACCTGAACTCAAATCCACTCAGACCAAACAGGAGAGGTAGGTGTCAAAGGAGGCCAGTGTTTCAGACTAGACTTTCTGCTTGCCCTGTGAGGGGTGGGGACTTGTTGCGGTGTGCCTGTGCAGGGCTCGCGTTCTCTGGGATGCTTTGCTGGGAGGCAGGAATAAGTATGAAATATAGCTTGTTTTTGAAGAGGGCCCTTATTGTCTAAGACACACATATGGGGAGTAATCGTATATACATGCTAAGACTGAGCTTTATTTTTCCCTTGGGTTAACAAAGCAAATTCAATATTGCTCAGCAAGACTCTAACTTGCTGCCTCCCCTGATCTCTGACATGTGTCACTGTTACATTCCTTGTAACTGTGTTTTCCTATGAATCTCTGTCCCTTTTCAATGAGTTTGGGCTGCCTCCAACAGTGGCTACCTGATCCAAACTTGAAGGATTCTTCTTGTGTTCACATTGCTCTGCTGTACGTTGGGAAACAATACCCGCCTTCTTTCTTTTCTCCTCCAAGGCAAAAAGGATGTTTGCTGAACAGAGCTGTTTGGTCCATGACTTCTGATCAGGAGTTCGTTCTTGCAAGACATTCAAAGGAATGCAGTCTACCAGCTCTCCAGCTTCGGGATGGTATGCTGCTGCGAGCCAGTACTGCGTACCTCCACTAGGGGCGCTCTGGGTGGCTTGCTGCTTCAGGCCAGTACTGTGTACTTCCACTAGGGGCGCTCAAAGCCGCAACTGGTAGAAGAGGCAGATTTAGTTAGCTGGAAAGAAGCCCCACATGTGAGTCTTGTTGAAAGCTAGGATGGTTTCTCAGCCAGGTGATGGCCTGGCCATGTGACTCCACTCCCTTCTTGTTATACTTGATCCTTGTTCCGCAGGCAAAAATCACTGCCAACCTTTGATACACACAGTGAACAGCGGGGAAGCAGAGATGAGAAGCCAGCAGAAGCATGCTGTTCTCAGAAAGGTATCACTTGAACTCAGACTCTCCCTGGCTCATCCTTTTCTGCCAGTGTTTGGACTCCGTTACAGAGGCAAGGCTCTTCTGGAGAGTGACTGGGCTGAATTTGGGGAGCAGGTTAGCAGGATTCAGGAAAAGTGGCGTTGAAATCAGAACCGCCCCAGCCCAAAGCTCACTCCATTGCTTGAATGCTCTAGACCTTCAAGAAGACCATCTTGTCTGGGATTCCATTATGCCACTGGGAGGACATAAACAGAAGTGGGGGTGATGGAACCAACCTGGAAGGGTACTTATAGGATTCTGTCTGTAATTGGTGTAGCTGGAAGGGTGCTGGAAGGATTCTGTCTGTAACTGCTGTAGCTGGCACACATTCGGCAAGCAGGCAATGCTTTCCTGCTTTCCTGAGCAAACTTCCTCTATGAACAGGCACCAAAAAGTCAGTCTCCTGAAGTTAGGTGAAGCAGATGCTTACATAGATACTGAGGTGATTTAGGCCAAAGTGAGGGGGGAGGGCCAGCAAGCAGCCCTAGTTGGTTGTCCACAACCTCTTTTAGCAAGGGAGAACTTAGTACCACATGATGTAGACAGCTTTCCTTCCCAGACCCTACCACCAGGACTCAGAGTTCACAGTCAATGGCAATGAAACATTACAGATTGGATAGAAGGTGTGAGAGAACCTTCTAGAAAAAGTTCAAGTTCACGTGCTGAGTTCTGACATGGCTCTGTTGAAGCCACTGTAACAAAAATCCCTTAGATTATATGACTGGAAACACATTAGTTCATTAATCATAGTTCTGGTGTCTGAAAGTCCAAGTTCACAGAGTTGGTGTCGGTAAGGACTGTCCACTTTGATGGCTGAATTCTCACTCTCATGTGCTGACAAAAGACAGTGAAGTCTGGGGCCCTCACTTTCCAAGGGCCATCAGCTCATCTTGGGGCTCAACCCCTCAGGCACTTTCCAAAACCTGTCCCTCTGAGCGTCATCTAGTCAGGACTGGGAGTTTAATGTATGGATGGGGCGGGACATGGGCAACACTCATGGCACAGTGCTCCTGTGCAAGGCACTACTTCCTGTGCAGTACCTGCACCCCAGCAAGAGATCCGAGGGTTCTGGGCTGTCAGCCTAGTGCTTTCGTAGGACAGACCACTGTGGAGTCTGACAGGCGGCCATATATTGTTCTCACTGGGCCTGATAGTAAAGCCTTGCCAAGCAGGTAACACTGGGGCTGGCCCTGGTGGGATGCAGCAGGGGCCAAGAAGAGAATTCTACACCAGGAAAGGAAACCCTGTAGCAGGCAAAAGCCAGCAGGAGGAGGATGGAGATATATACACTTGCTGTCCTCCCTGTTTCCCCAGACTTCGGGAGCCCCCTAGATGAAAGGGAACAAAAGATGGTGAGCCATAGTGTTCACTTTCCTTCACTACAAATGGAGAGGGGTCTCTTCACAAAAGAGTGGAGTCCAGCTGGTAAGAACACGCTAGTCCCCATTCAGTGTCCCACTGGAATGTTCGTGGAAGCAACCCTGAGGTGGCCCTGAGAATAGCACAGAGTAAACCTGCTGGCCTTGCGAGGGGCTTGGAGCAGGGTGAGAGGGTACCTCTGCAGACTATAGCAGAGCGTGTAAGTAATGAAAGAATCTATTCGGAGCATTGGCTCTGTTCCAAGCCTTGTGCTGGGTGATTTGTGACAATCGTGTGGAGAATCCTCACCACACAATCCACTAGACAGAAATTCTTGTTATTCCTGCTGTGCAGATAAGGGAAACTGAGGCACAGAAAGAAGGGGATCACAAATGGGTTGTAGCTGTGTCAATCCCAGGCCTGTATGCTACTCTCTTAATGTGGAGGATAGGTGTCGCTTTTAGGAATCTCATTTTGGAAGGCAAGAAATGAGTAACTTATGACATGAGGATGTCAATGAATTCTGCTGTAGTGCCCATTTTACTTCATATGTATGTACATGTATCTTGGGGGGGGGGAATGACACAGGGTTTCATGTATCCCAGGCTGACCTTGAACGCCTAAGCCTCCTGCTTCCATCTTCCAAGCGCTTGATGACAGGTGACACCACAGAGGGCTCACTTGTGCCCTAGGACATCATGCTGTACACTTTGAAATGGATGCAACAAAGCCTGTTGTTCTCTTATGAAAACCAGCCTTCTGGCTAGTTGTGGTGGCACACACCTAACACCCCAGCTCTCAGGAAGCTGAGCTGAGTGAGGATTGTGAGTTCCAGACCAGCTTGGGCTACAAAATAAGGCTCGATTGTGTGTTTGTGTGTATGCATGCCTGCATGCATGTGTGTATGCAAGTGCACATGCACACGCGTGCACGTGTGATGTGTGTGTGTGTGTGTGTGTGTAAACCAAAGATGGATGCTGCTGGTAGTCTTCCTCAGTAGCTCTCAAGCCTCCCCAGTAGTGGAGTGACAGATGGACATACTTGCTTTTACATGGGTGCTGGAGTCTGAACCCAAGTGAGTGTTTTACCCACTGAGTCACTTCCACAGCCCCCCACATCAATCTTCAAAATACACCTCTTGACACCAAGTCCCATGACGCCTCCTTATCCCAAAGCCCCCCGCACAGCACGGTCCAGTCAATATTAGCAAGGTGGGTGCTGAATGTACTCTGATGGCTGGCACAGTGCCTGGTACTCTAGTTGAGGATATGGAGGGTAAACTGAGTCAAAGGTGAAGGTGTAGTGATCTGTGCAGAGACACTGCGGTAATGACTGGTGAATGTGTGGTGGGAACGTGCTGTGGTTATGGTTCCAGGTTCTAATCCTCACAGCTTCCCTCACAGATGAGGCTTAGAGTAGCTGAAGTTTCACCTCTAGTTGTCATCCAGAGATGGCCAGGGAAGCCTTGAACCCAGGCAGAGTCTGTGGGGATGGGTTGTCCACAGTGAGTTCTACCCTGTTGTGGAATAATAACCTCCACCAAGATACGGCCACTGACTGGGGCCAGCTCTGAGCTCACTGAACTCCAAAGGCCACTGGGATGGAGATGTGGGCCAGCTAGAGTTTTCCTAAAGCATTGACTTCAAAAGAGGGAGCTCGGGGCTTATTCTGTGCAGCCAAGACGAATCATAAAGCAAGGCTGCTGAATAGCCCCAGAAGCCTTGGCTCACACTGAAACTGACTGAGTCAGAATTCAAGAGTTCCGGCACTTCCTAGGCACAAGCCAAAGTCTTTCCATCTGCCGGTTGTAGCATGATTAATAAAAGCCCAGGAACATATACTGGGGTTCAACCTGAAGATCCAAAAAGCAAAAGAGCCAGCCACTGGTTCTTACCTCGACCTCAGTCCAGAAATGATGATCCTGCCTTCAGGAATCTCAGAAGGAGACTGCATCTCTGAGAGCTGTCTCCTCCCATCTTATATTCCTCTCGAGTGCTGGGATTAAAGGCGTGTACCACTACCACCTGGACTCTGTGGCTAACTAGTGTGGCTACTGGGGTTAAAGGTGTGCGTCACCACTGCCTGGTCTCTATGGCTGACCAGTGAACTGTTTTACTCTCTGATCTCCAGGCAAGCTTTATTTATTAAAACGCAAATAATATACCACTATAGCTGGTGGGTTGTCATGATCATTACCATGAGGCTGCCGTCACAGGGCTGGGCAAAGCCAGAACAGTCATGAACTTGTCTCTCACCAGGTAGTTGAGCCTTGAGGAGATGGGGCTATGCTAGAAGCTAAAGACCCCAAACACTCCCACTTCCCGGCCTTCTCGTGAGAGGAGGTGGCTATGAGACCAGTGTAAGTCTACTGTGTGCCTTCTCGACAGTCTCCCACCTGATCCTGCCCAATTCTGTCAGGCGATACCGCCATCTGGGTTCTACAGAAGTGGAAACTGAAGCTCGGGAATGCCCACACACTTGTCTCAGGGTCTGTGCTGGCTAGTTTTGTGTCAACTTGACACAAGCTGGAGTTATTTGGAAGGAGGAAACATCAGTTGAGAAAATGCCCCCACCAGATTGGCATGTGGTCAAGTCTATGATACATTATCTTGAGTGGCGATTGATTTAGGATTGATGCTATCCCTGATGCTGCTGGTCCTGGGTTCTATAAGAAAGCAGGCTGAGCAAGCCATGGGGAGCAAGGCAGTAAGAAGCACTCTCCATGGCCTCTGTATCAGCTCCAGCATTCAGGTTCCTACCCTGCTGAATCTCTGTTCTGACTTCTCTCAGTGATGGACTGTAGTGTGGAACAGTCAGCTGAAATAAACCCTTTTCTCCCCAAGCAGCTTTGGTTGTGATGTTTCATCGCAGCAACAGAAACCCTAAGACAGGGTCTTGCGGGCAGAGCATGACTGAGGCAGGATTCAAACCCAGGGTCTTTGGATCCCAAAGCCCAGCCTTGTCCTAGATGGTAAGGCTCTGCAAAAAAGTTGTCACTTCAACTTTGCTCAGACCAGTGAGATGGCTCCTGTGCGAGGCAGAGTTCTGCTCTTGCTCAGGCTGCTCCCCCAGCCCCAACCACCCCGCTGGGACAGCCTGCTGCTGGCTCAACTGAGGCCACGAGATACAATTCCCAGCTGCTGGTTTCAGAGTGCAGCCTGGAGCTGTTTCTCCAGCTCCCGGGGCCTACTTGGGCCCCACACAAGGCAAACACCATTCTCTAGCCTTGAAGATTCTTTTTTTCCTGATAGGGTTTCTGTATAGCCCAGGCTGGCCTGGAACTTGCTCTGTAGCCCAGGCTGGCCTCAAATCCAAAAGTTACCTGTTGCTTCTCTCCTGCCATGCCAGCCATGTGGCTCTCTACACCCCCCCTTCCTCAATTATGGGTAGTTCACTCATTATTTCTTCTCAAGCCTCCCCTTCCTACTTGACTAAACGCTAAGCACCCAAAAACCCCTCAACCTAGATCTGCCCCAATGTGAGCACACACATCATTTGTCAAAGATGCTAAGCTGTTCTCATCTTTACAGTGACACAGAGTTGAACCTCCCAGATCTGTGTGATCTCAGGCAGCTTCATCTTAAACAAGGACGGTAACGGGGTCCTCCATCGTAGGGTGGCTGCAAGGAAAATCAATGAGGCAACAGATGTAAAATTGTTGAAGACATCTACAATGAGAGGAGGAGCAGAGGGAAATCAAAACATCAGGGAGGAGAGAGACACACACGGTCAGGAAAGAAGACCCCACCTAATGCAAGTGCGCCACCGCGTCCTCCAAAGGCCATTTTTTTTTCTTTCTAGAAGTTCTGGCGATGGTTGTTCTTGCAACTGAGCTCATTGCCAAATAGAAACTGTGGAAGCCCTACAGCTGGCCTTGGTATTTGTCTTCTCTCTGATCCCAGGCAGCTCCAAGTCAGCCTATATCCCACTGAATCCAGGGAAAAACACAGAGACATTAATAAACATCAGACTTCAGGGCGAACAGTCTGACTTTTAAATCTGTTGCTTGGTAGATATGCATTGCATCCCGAGCTGGCTCAGACCTTGCCTACGGTGGCAGCCTCTGTCTTGCCCCACCCTAGTGACAAGGTACCTGGGTGGGTGGGGTTCTGTCAGCCTTCTCAGGGTCTGCAGTGTCCTCCTCTTGAGGCAGCTCTCTAGAGTCCCGATCTGCCTTCATCTCTTCCCCCATACTCTCATCTTTATTAAAGAAAGAGCCAGACACAAGAAAGATGCACCTCAAAGTCCCATAATGGGGGTCGCAGAGCTAGGACCCATGCTCTGTCCCTGGCTCTGACTCCCATCCTAAAGGAAGTCCAGGAAACAGGCTAGGTTCAGCAATGTGTTCCCATAACCCCAGCACTTGGGAGGCTGAGGCAGGAGGATCCCCCCATGGGCAAACATAGTGACTTCCATGCCAGTCTCAGATACATATCTAGACCCTGTGGAGAAAGGAGAGAGGGGGAAGGGAGGAATGGGGAGGAAGGGAAAGTGTAGAATCCTTGCTTCTCTCAAATGTGTATTTGTCTTCTGAGTTGAGAAGACACAGCAATGGGAGCTCCATGACATCAGAGTCCATGAAGCCAAGGGCATCAGGAGCAGAGCAGCATGGGGAAGCTAGACAGGAAGCCAACACCAAGTCATGAGCCTCTGTGCTGAGCTGGCACCTGCATCTTTGAGGCACCCTTAGGTGCTCCTGGGAATAGGGCCATCTACCCAGATGGCTTGAGTCAAGTAGGCAGAAACCCAGGGTCCCTGGGAGATCCAGCCACAGCCAGGGAACCCTGTGGGGCTTCCTTACTCTCTCCGTGAATCTTGGAGAGCTGCTGATGGAGAAACGCCGAGGGGCCTGGGCTGTGAAGAGCTCGAAGGTTGACTGGGGGAGGCATCAGCGATGTGATCAATACCAGCCTTGGACAAAAAACTAAAACCAGGCTGGTGGATTCAGTCCAACGTCCAGGGTTGATCTTGAGCTTTGGACAAACCATAGCAGAGAAGGGCGCTGAGGATGGGCATCTGGGTGGCAGCTTCCTGGTCTAGCCTTACCCATCCCCAGTTTGGAGGCACATCCAACACTGAGCATTGTAAATGGGTGTGTGTAGGGCCTTCAAAAAGTATAGCCAGGACAAGAGCCAGGCTGGGCAACATGGTGTGTCGTGACCAAGGGCATGGGTTCAATACCCCAGAGGTATCTCAGACCTCACTATATGACCTTGTACAAGTTGCTCAGCCTTGATCTGGTGGAGCTGGAAGTGAAAACAGCAGCAAGCATGGGTTCCTGCTGCTCTGGGCTAGCCTAAATTCTCATTCCTGCTGCTCTGAGGTCATCTTAGCTCTCAGGTCTGAGTTAACTTCCCAGACAGAAAACTCCATCTTCTGATAAGGTTCTGCACTGGGTACCCCACCCATATTTCTTATGTTTAAATTCATCACCACTCCTGGGTAGTAGGACTGGGGCTTTGTAGGTAGCAATCAGCAAGAGGGTAGGGCTCTGAGAACAAGATTGGTGCCCTTACAAAAGAGACCAGGTTGGGGAAAGGCGTTGGCCAGCAAAGCACTTGCTTCACGAGCATTGATATGGGAGTCTAGATCCCCAAACCCATGGAAATGTCAGGTGAGCATGGCAGCACAGCAGCCTGTCCATTATTCCAGTACTCAGAAAGCAAAGGAAGGCCCCTCAGAGCCAGCTGACTGGCTAGATTAACTGTGTCTGTGAACTCTGGGCTCAGGGAGAGAAGTGCCTCAGTGAATAAAGTATGGAGGAAGACTTCGACATCAGCCTTGAGCCTTCACATCCACACAAACAGGCACACTTGCTGCACATGCACAAATGCAATTGAAAAGAGAAGAGGCCAAAAGACAACCCCGGACTCCATGCTGAGAAGGCTGGGTTGTGAGCTGCAGGTCATCACAGGCACTGGATTTCCTCATCTCCACAGTTAGGAGAAACAAATTCCTAAGAGCCACACATCTCCCAGTTGGTGGAACCCTGTGGTAAAAACCCAAAGGGAACTTGAAGCAAAGGCACTCAGGACAGCTCAAGAATGGATGGCTTGCCTGAGCTTTAGCCTTGTTTTGTTATAATGAGGTTTTGTTGTGTAGCTCAGGCTAGCCTGAACTACTGGACCTCCTGAAGTGCTTGGGTTACAGGCAACTGTGGTGCAAGTGTGGAGCCAGGGATGCTGCAGGAGCAGCCACCCTCCCATCTCTGGACTTCTTATGCATCTGCTGGCCCTGGCTCCCTCTTAGCTACCTGACTCCCATTTCCCATGTCCACCAACCTCCCAACTTAAGCTCATCCTAGGCGATTATGACTTCTAAGCTTCTGCTAGAGAATGTGCTCTGCCTATGGTGGTAGCCAATCGGCACATGTGACCACTGCTCAGCAGGATTAGTTTCCTTTGTCATCCCAGCTGCATCTCAAGCACTCTGCCATAGTTGGTGGCTACCATGCCGGACAGCATGGAGTGAGCACCAGTCTCCATCTTCCCAGGAAGTCATTGCACAAGACTGTTCTAGGCCATCTCTGCCCTAACCAGGCTAAGAACATTCTGCTTTTTCTTAATTGCCAGCTCAAGTTTTAAAGATGAATGTGACTGGTCCTGCGTTGCCCTTTGTGCCATGAAATGGACTGGCTTGCTTAACCCAGACATGAAATGAGGTCACCCAGATCCATAAGCCAAATAGAGCAATGGCCACTTGAGACAATGATCATGGGCTCTGCTGCCTCCTTGAGACCTTTATGGTGCTAAGATGTGGTTCCAGCAGGCACATATGGCCAACAAGCTAGGCGGCCTCACAGCCGTGGTGACTGGCTTGTCTTCCTCAACTCTGGATGTGATCCTTGAGGGTCAAAGTTGATTCTTATCATTTCTATGAGTAAGTAGAATGACTGGATGGGTGGGTGGGTGGATGGATGGATGGATGGATGGATGGATGGATGGATGGATGGATGGATGGATGAGTGAATGGGTGGATGGATGGGTGGATGGATAGATGGGTGGATCGGTAGATGGACGGATGGATGGATGGATAGATGGATGGATGGATGGATGGATGGATGGGTGGATGGATGGATTGGATTGGATGGACTGACAAATAGATGGATGGGTGGATAGATGGGTGGATAGGTGGATGGCATCTAGTTTTCAGCCAAGATGTAGAAAATATATATTCTCCCCATTCTTGACTTGGTGTGGGAATTTGCAGTTGGAGTTGATAGGGCACAGGATATAAGAAAGCCGAAGGTGAACTTATTTAAAGTTGATCCACTCTAAAAAGCAAGCTGAGTATAAGGAGATCTGTAAAAGGAGATTCTAAATGCTTCCCTCACTCCCTCTGCACGGTCCAGAGGGGATACACGGATCACCTCCTTCCGTGCACAGCCCCACCAGGAGCCGTTCCTGCTCCACTCAATCAGTGCACAACCTATGCAGCTGTGTGTGGCAGCCCTGGGTGTGGAAGTATACCACACCCCTACATTAACCTTCAAAGGGAGGGCGCAGAGTCCCCCACACCCAGAGCATCTCATTCCCCCATGGATTTCGGAACAGCCCCTCTACTTTCTGCACCCTTTGAACACAGGCTTAGCAAGTTGTAAAGCTAATTTGGGGCCAACTACCTTGGAAATTAATGTAAAATATGTGGAATCAAGCCTCATTTTCCAGGGCTTCAGGAGGGGAAATTTGCCTAATTTATGGCATAAATAAAAATGATGTGCTGAGGCTAATTTGCATACTTTTGCTTCGATTGGGGCTAAAGACAAAGAAGTTTTTGCTTTGTTTTCACTCCTCCTTTTGCCTCGTTTTTAAGGAGAGCTCGAATCTCCTACTGACCCAAATGTCACAGGAGCGAACATGTGAGCAGGTTTGTCTCTGTGCCTAGGCCTCCTCAACTACGACGTGAAAATGACAATGGCCCCCAGTGTGTAGTCGCAAGGAGGACTTAAGCTGGAGAACTCAGAGTTTCAGCCTGTACTCATACAGCAGGACCCTCTGGTGGATGCACAGGACAGGCATGTCGCTGTCATCAAGGGTAACCTGCTTCCTTCCTGGGTCCTTTGAGCCTCCAAGGCAGGGGCAGAGTCTTATTTCTCTCCATCCCCATCTCCCACTACTGCATTTCCTAACGATGAAAGCTCAGGTAAGGTGGGATGTGGCCGAACATATAGGTGTGTGCGTCGGTATGCAGGAAGTGTTTGTGTTGGAGAGGGCATGCGTGCACGCATGTGTGTGCACTCTCCTGTGTGTACATAGGATGGTCAGAGGTTGACTTTGGATATGCATATCTTTTTCTGTAGCTTTTCACCCTATTTAAGGGTCTCTCACTGATCCTCAGACTCACCATTTGACTACTAGCTGGCTAATAGCCACACCCCTCTCATCCTCCAGAGCCAAGGAGACCCAGCATGCACAGCTTTGCCCAGTTTTGACATAGGTTGCCTAGGTAGTGGGCATCCAAACTCAGCACGCACTTCCTCCACTGAGCCACCCCCCTGCCTACGTGGTTCTTACATAGAGAGAGATGCACTGGTTTCCACACAAGCTCTGGGCATCAGCAGACAGTCATCCCACTTTTGCACAGACAGCACGTGCAAGGTAATTGCCCTTCCCACCCACCTGAGTGCTTGTGAGCCAGCTCCTCAGCTGGCTGCGACTGGGCGTGAATGAAGTGCCGCCTTTCCTGGAACCTTGAGGTGACAGCAGTGTCTCAGTGTCTAATAACCATCCAGGAAAGAACTTGCTCTTTTACGATTCCCAGTAGATAAAACATTTGTGAAGTCTCGAAGAGCGGCGTGAGTTTACGACAGCACATCTACGCTCTACTTCCCAATTTAAGGTATTTTACTATCTTCTTTATTAAATCGAGGCTCTGAGCAAAAGGCACAGACACAGGTGGGCGCATCCCTCACTCTCTGCCTGGAGGCTTATCAGCAAGGATCAGCTCAGCCCAACCACAGAACCCTGGAGATAAAGTAAGGGCCCTCAGACCTCCCTGAGCCTGGGCACCTGTGTGCATGAGGCTACTGTGGGGTGGCCTCAGCACAAGGGGGGCAAGAGGACAGGGTCTTTTCTCAACCACTGCTCTCCCTGAGTGCTAAATCAAGTAGATCCAGAATGCTACACAGGAGAAACTCATGAAATGTACTAGAATCCCTGCTGTCATGTCATGCACAGACTTGGATTTAATTATTAGGACCTGTGGTAATGGAGAGGCAATTCGTAGTGAGCTCAGGGTACATCCACTCTTGAAGACCTGCTCACTGTCTGCCTCAGCACAGTCTACCTGTGCCGAATGCTTAGAAGGCATGAGGGGCACAGCCATACACAAACGAGGAGTATGGCTATAGCCACTCTTTGACCTCAGGTGAAACTCCAGTGCCTCTTATCCCTTGCTGCCCCTTGTGGACCAGACTGCAAGGTAAGAAGTAGAAACCCTTTCGGGAGCCAGCACTGGGGCTTCATGAATTCCAAGACCACTGTCTATAGCCAAACATGCTAGCCCAGGCTTGTCCTCCTCTGTAAAAAGCAACTATGTAGTTGATGCTCTTTAATGAGAAAAATACATGTGTCATTCCCAGAGAGCCTTCAATACCTACCCCAGAATTCACCAGGGCAGAAGAGGGGCCTGCTCAGGATGCACCTGACTTTGGTGGTCACAGTAATGTGCTGGCATGTGTAGACACGACCTGGTGCTCTGCTGAGGGGTCTGAAGATGCAGCCAAGTATGTTCCGAAAAGTATTGACTTGAACAACTGGTTAATGAGATTTCTTCCCAAACAAATTAATTACTTCAGGTCCTGGGGAGGGTTATCGTATGTAGCAATAGAAGAGCCATTCCTGGTGCTTGTTGGAGGGCTACACCATTGCACCTCTTCACAGACAAAGCTGCAGAGCCAGTGCTGTGGGAAATGGAGCCTATTGTTCAGAGAGGGAAACAGAGAGGCTCCATGATGTGACAGTCCCTCGGTCCTTGTTTGAGGAGAACAGGTGTGGTGTCTCATAGGATGAGTTCAATGAAGCATATGCATTTCTGATTCTTACTAGTTTTCTCCTTTACTGGTCCCTTTTATGTGATGGGAATAAGATGCAGAATTCCCCTGAGTATGCCCAGCACTAACCTCTTGAATCCCACCTCACTTGCCTCCCTGCTCCCGCTGCCCACTGTGTTTCCACTGCACCTAGGAGCTATCTCTGCTATGGTAAGCTAATGGGCCTTCTCTTCTCACAGTGTTTGAGAGTCTCTTTGCCAGGAGGCCACGGGAAAGGCAGGAGCTAGCACACTGACTCACCTTTAAACATCAAACTGTCCATGTGACCCCTTTCTGGGCTCTGCTCTGGCCACTGGGGCAAGAGAGAGCAGTGCCCACCCTCCATGAACTGTGACTCTCTCAGATCCACCCACTGTTCATTCATTGAGTCCACCCATTCATTCAGTCAGTAGTCGTTAATAGTTCATGAACTGGGTTGGATCCTCCCAGCATTCAGGTCACCCAGAATTTGTATGATGGGGTGAGTGGAGACACCAGTGTGTTCCTGGAGTGACAGAGAAGAGGACAGGCATGTGTGGACTTGTTAATAGACACTATAGGAATGTCAGTGTCAGCTGTGTGACCTTGGGACTTACTATCCTCGGGACCTTCACATCCCCATCTCTATAAGCTGTGTTAGATCAGGAGAAATCACATAGAATATTTGGCAAGACACAGAAGCCCACATGACTGCATGCTCACTGCCTAAAACCCACAACTGAGCTTCTCACACTGACTTCTGGGTATTTCTGATACATTGGTCAACCTTGCCTGTGTGTATGTGTGCATGTGTCTGTGTGTATCTGTGTGTGTGCATATGTGTTTTGTGTGAGTATGTGTGTCATGTGTATTTGTGTGTATGTGTATACATGCATATGTGTATGTGTGTATGTGTGTGTATCTCTGTTTCTGTGTGTCTATGTATGTGTGTTCGTGTGTGTGTATCTATATATGTGTATCTGTGTGTGTATGTGTGTATGTATATGTATGTGAGTATATATGTATGTGTGTTCATATGTGTGTGTTGTGTACATGTATGCATGTATATGTATTTGTATGTATGTGTGTTCATGTGTGTGCATCTGTGTCTATGTGTGTATGTTCATATGTGCATTGTGTGGAGACCAGAGGTTTACATTAGTGTCTTCTATTCTTGCTCTCTACCCTATGGTTTGAGGCAGTTTCTTGCTGACTCTGGAGCTCACTGGTTCAGCTGGCCACTTAGCTCCAGGGTATCCCTGTCTCTCTCTGCCTCCTCAGTTCTGGGATTTCAGACATGTGTTTCTGTTCCCAGCTTTTTATGTGGGTGTGGGGGACCCAAGCTCAGGTCCTCCTGATTGTTTGGTGGCAAACTCATCCCTGACTGAGCCATCTCCCTGGCCACTATTGCCTGGACTGCTGGTCACTAGCCAGTTCCCCCTGTGAGTCTTTCCTCTAAGTCCTGTAGTTATATTTACTCTCTCAGTGAAGCCACACACTTGTCCTTTGAGCCAGCTCCTGTATCCCCACTGGACTATCTCTGAGACCTGAAGAGATCAAATGCTTGGCTGCAGCTCACACGGCGGGATGTGAGTCCTCTCTCTGTGACTCTAAAAGGTTGTGCTTCATCCCAATGACATGGATGGGGGGACTCCTCTCAGCCCACCGCATCCCCCCTCAGTGGCAGTCATCCTCTCATGGGTCATCTTCCTGGTAAAGTCAGTTAACTCTTTTAATAAGCCAGGGCAATGTAGCCCATGAAGGGTGTGATGGATCACACCCTGGCCTCCTGTGTGCCGGGTGCAGGTCTGTGGTGCTCCGGGGATGGCTTGGTGGGCACGAGTTATTGCTACCACCAGCCTGCCTTTCTGCTCCTTCATTTGCAGGGAAGGGCTGCAGTTGAGGAAGGTGGACTCTCTAGTCTCACTTTCCTGCTCTCCCTGGGGAGCCAGCCAGAGTGTAAAGCATTTGAATGAACCAGTGTGGCTGGGTCCCCAAGAGGAGGGCAGCTTTCAGAGGTGACATTAAAGAGAAAGTTGCTCAGGATGGAAGATGCTGAAGCTAACACGTTTTCCACACCAGAATGGGGACTAGTTTGGATCCTCAGAACCCACATAAATCCAGAGCTCAAAATGCAGAGGTGGGGCCCTGGAGCAAGCTGGCTAGGTAGACTACTTGGAATTTGGAGCCTCTGTGAGTATGATAGATTGCGAGAAAGACCTCAGTACCAACCCCAGGCTTATGCACACGGGGGTGCGCACATGCACTCAGGCGCACATGCGCATCAGGAAACTCAGACATCCCTGAGGCCCCTTGGAGGGTGCAGACTCTGAGAGAATATGGCGGGTTCATAGGAGAATGGAGTGCTTGCTAACGAGTTGTGATTTGAACGCGAAGTGGCCCCTACGGTGTGCGTGTTTGAAGGCTTTCTCCCCAGTTGCTGAAACTGTCTGAGAGACTGTGGGACCTTTAGGAACAGGGGAAGCAGAGGTAGTAGGGCCAGACCTGAAGCATCACAGTCCAGCCCCTCATCCTGTCTGCTCTCTGCTTCCTGACTGAGCAGCCACCTCACGCTCCTGCCCCCATGCCTTCTCTGTCACCACAGATTGTACCCTAAACCATGAGCCAGAATAAACCAGTCTCCCCCTTAAGATGCTTCAAGTCAGCCACCCACATGCTGACTGAGCAGCTGTGCGGAGGTCTCTCTCCACACTGTACTTGACACAGGGTCCTGGGAGTTCATAACATTCAGCCAGAAGCAGAAGAGACAGGATCCCACAGGACCCTGGAGGACAGGAGATGAGGAGAGGGCCTTTTTGACTTCGTTTACAAGCAGGATGGGACCTGTTTGAGCTGGAAAGCGCTGTTTAAGAAGAAGAATTAAAGAGAAGGCGCAGAGTCCCTCAGGAGCCCCATGAAGAGAGGGCTGACAGTTCCCATTGTGCCCACGAGCTGCTTCCTGCCCCAGCTAAAGTCAGGGACATTGTATGTTGTCCCTAAGGCCCTCTCTGGATGCAGCCTCTCTCCAGCACGGGAGGAGGGAGGGGGTGGTGATAGCCAGAGAATGCTAGAAGCCTAGGGCTCCCACCTGGCTGACACCTTCAGCTCACCTGCCGCTCTCCCCACCCCCAACCTACCAGGAGCCTCAAAGCCTTTCTTTGTCCCTCCATTAACATCAAGAACACAGGAAATGAAGGGACTAAAAGACTATCAGTTGGGGCCGGCAATGATTAATTCACAGTCCCTCCTCCTGGATCCTGATCAGATCAGACAAAAAAGAACCCAGTGTATGCTACCATTTACTGTCTGCCCAACGATACTGGGTAAATTAAATGACATTTACAGTACAGCTTAACTATAAAAATGTGCTTGGGGCAGAAATTAGACGTAGTGAGCTTGTTCTGGCAAAAGACATTTTTATAAACGCACGAACAACCTGAACCAATTCGGAGGGCCTGTCATTTTGATTTAAAGCAGTGATGCCAGGCTGATCCCTATGGAGAATACACAATTATCCGGATGAGAGAAAGCTTGGAAGGCCAGTGAGCCACTGAGCTCTGCCCTGAACCCCTGGACTTGATAGCAGCATGAGAAGAGGGGCGACCTTTGTTCCTGCACACATGACACACATCTCCCTGGTGTCCAAAGTCTCCTCTTCCAGGGAGCCTTCCAGTGCTGTAGGCTGATTCGGCATTGCCACATGCTTTGAGCAACACCATACCAGAGTCTAATGGCTTGAAATAACAGGAATCTCGGGTGTCTGGGATCTGGGCTGGGCTCAGCCAGGAAGCCGTTCTGCTACACCAGGTACTGAGCAGAAACACAAACATCCAGTGGCTTCTGTGGGCTGGAAGGTCCTTAGGGGTCACCACTGATCACTTGGGTCTGCAAGTAGGGCTCCCTTCCAATGTACGCTGCCCTGGCTCATGCTGCTGCCAGTGTGGCCCCATTCCAAAGGGGAACTGATTGTCTAGAATATTAAAAGCCAAAAGTTTCCTCAGGAGATGTGCACACTGCACTCCTGAAACCGAATCAAGTCCCCATGGTCAAGACTCTGAGTCTTGAAGGGGGCGTGGCAGGGACCCCGTGGTTATCTTAAGGACATATCAGAGACCCCGTGGCCATCTTTTCCCTTCATAGTGATGATTAGTGCAGTCCCTGTGGGCTGTGGACTGGCAGGTGCTGTGCCGTGCCAAGCTCGCCCCCACCCCTGGGCTGAGTTTAGGTTTATCTGTGTCTGTTTATCCAGAGAGTCCTTGCCTTGTTTGTTTTTGAAATGCAGTGAATTTGACAGAAATGCCACAGTCCCAGGTGTTTATTCCAAGTGTAGCTCCTCTTAACCCAAGAGGGCAATGTGAAACATTGCAGGATCTAAGGGACCATATTAGTATTCATTTATAGAGTCAGCAGCTATAATCGTGGCAGGTCGTCATAACAAGGATTAATACCAGCTTTAAGTATTAATAACCGAATAACTCCGATTGCCTTAGCACCAGCAGATGGGATACTGCCTACACTGAAGCTGTGCTTGGCTTTTAGAATAGGTTTCTATTTCCATTTATTACCTTGTTAATCTACCCAGAAACCTTGTAAGCACCAAAGGGACTTTTGTAAGAATCCACAAATTACAGATATGGAAACTGAGGCAGGGATAGAATCCTTCAACTTGCTTGAAGATCATTTATAAAGTGCCTGCTACATGTCCCTCCCAGAAGAAATAAAATGTCCTTCCTGCAGCGATGCAGTGAGCCACGTGCTGCTGCATCACAGATGAGGAAGCTGCATGGAGCCATGAAGTCCTGGACGTGATCTTACATCTGGGCTCAGCTCTGTGCCCTTCTAACTAGAACTCCATGGATGTTTCCAGAATGCTACACTACTTTCTCCCAGAGCATTGTCTGGGGAGGGGAAGTGACAGGGTCTCACCATGTAGTCCAGAATAGTCTTGAACTCAGTATGTAGCCTAGGCTAGCCTCAAACTCAGTGCACCCCTACCTCAGTCTCCAAACACTGGGTTTACAGGTGTGAATCACAAATCCAACTCCTAAGTCTCCACTTTTAAAGTTCCTTTGAGAACTTTAAATAGATAACATTTAAATAACATAGATAACATCTATATAAAGATAGCATGCGAGTGGCTGAAGAGATGCTCACTAGAAGTGTTTGCTGCACAGACCTGAGGGTCTAAGTTTGATGCCCAGAACCCCAATGAAAGTGGGGCATGGGGACATCTGCTCCTAATCCCAGCAAGCCCAGGTCTCCAATGAGAGACCCTGCCTCCAAACCAAAAGAGATATGTTTGCAGAAGAACCACACTTTGACTCCAACCTGACCACACTCATGTGCGCTTACACACAAACACCCCCACACACAACACACACCAAATTAATTTAGGAAAACTGCACAAAATGCGATCAAGGGCTCTTTCCATGCAAACCCTTCAGTTTTCCAGTCATTCGTCACAACCTTTTAGGGCACATGAAAGCATGTATTCTTTACATAGTATCCACCCCGACATGAACATTGCTGTTCGCCTGTAGATTCCAGCGACCCCACTTGGGATGAGCACTTAGGACAGTGTCCTTTCAGTGAAGCAAAGGTTACAAGGAAGTATGTTCCTAGAAAGCAGGCTGGCCAGTGCGTGGAGCTACAGGTCAATCAGTCAGGTGCTCCTTGGACGGCTCCTGGGAATCTGGGCTTAAGCACTTGATGGAAGCAAATCTATTTTCCGAATAGATTTTCTGTGTTTTGAGAGGATTTTCTATATAATTCAAGTTTAAGTACTAAATGCAACTTAGTTCAGGGTTATACATGCTTGGGCTCCCTGAGTTCAAATCCGTCCTTGTCCAGTAGAATCACAGACACTATTTAACCTCTGGTGTCTCAGTTACTTCATAATTAATGGGGATTTATAATAGTGTGTCTTTCACAAAGAAGAGGAGGTGCTTAGGCGTGCTCCATATGGTGACATGGCTAATGGATTCATTCTCGAACAGGCCACCGTAGTGTGCAGGAATATATCCCTGAGTTCCCAGCATGCAAAGTGAGGGAGAAAGACAGAGAATGGGAAAGCCATCGCCAGGAGAAAGCCACAGGAACACCCAGGGGTGTCAGGAGATTAAGAACCTCCCTTTTCTTCTGTTGCTCTCAATCACCAACACCCCAGGCACTCGAGAATAGAGAGATGCACATGAGTTAAGCAGAAGCACCTCACTGACAGAGAAAAAGTGATGTGAGCCCAGCCCTGAGACCACCCTGCCTTCTGGACAGTAAGGGCTGCAGGAAGATGCTGGCGTTCATAGCAGGAGCCGCTTTTGGTTATGAAGAATGCTCCCATTGCAAGGCCAAGTGTCTGAGCAATTGGCTCAAACTGGGACTTGCTAAGAAACAACTGTGAAGCCTTGACCCAGGGAGAGTAAAGACAGCCTGCCACTGGCTGAGCCCTCCATCCCCGGACCTCAGTTTCTTCACCTGCAAATGACCTGATTGAGTCAAATTATTTCTAGGATGCTCCCACCCTTGAGCTTGAGGAAGCATGGGAGTGTTAATTCTTTTCCTGAAGGGCAAAGTGTACAGGGGACAGCCACAAGGTCATGACTCTGAGTAAGTCACCTCACCATCCCATCCATGTGTCCTTCCAGTGATCTATCCACTTGTCTGTCCATCACTCTCTCCCTACCCATTCATTGTCTGTTCTACTTTTAGACACCACCCTTACATCACCTATCTTTCTTCCATCCACGCATGCGTCCTTAACTCTATCCACTCATGGCCTATCCATCAACCCCTGTCCATCCATTTATCAGTCCACCCATTAAATAGTCCATCTATATCCTTATCCATCTTTTCCTTCCTTCCATCCATTTGTTTCTCCTTGTATCCACTCATCTATCTACCCATCCACCCACCCATCCATCCATCCATCCATCCATCCGTCATTGATTCATTAACCCTTGTAAGTCTCTTCTATTGTGTTTTTTGATTTGTGTGGGTGCATGTGGAGGTCAGAGGATAACTGTGTAGATCAACTCTCTCCTTCCCCCCATACGAATCCCAAGAATCAAGCTCAGGCTGTCAGGCCTAGGCAGCACCACCCCTTTACCCAGACATCCATCTTGCTAGAGTCCACCTATCTCTCTATCCATCTTCTATTTATTGGCTCATCAACATACTCACAGGCTTGCCCAACCTCCCATACATCTGTCCGTTCACAATGACCTCTCCGCTCACCCATGTGATAATGAATACATATTTTATCTATGTACACCAGTCCATCTCATGCAAAACCACTTAAAGATGCTGCTGACCCTAAACAGGCTCACACTGAAGTCTCCTACTTGCCTCAGAACACACAAATTTAAATCCTCTTTATTGTGACATTAGAAAAGAAGCTTGCAATGATGCCTTCGAGATTGTTTCATTAGTAGGCATGTTCTCATTTCATATTTTTCTGTAATTCTTCAAAGTCAACATGTATCCTCAGGAATCCTCATAAAATGGGATTATAACCCATCAACCCTTTCCAAACATAATGAAACTTTTATGAACACTAAATTAAAAAAATACCAAGGTTGACATAATGGAGTGTTCTAGAAACATTTCATTTAAGCCTTTGTTAATTTTGCTTTGTAGTTTGTATTTTTGCTTTTTTTTTTTTTTGAGCCAATATATTGTTGGCAGCTCTCAGGTATTTTCATGGGTTCTTAAAAAGCTTGTAGGTTTCAGGGCCTAGTGGGAAAAATGGACCAGTTTTCCAAGCTCTTCAGCCTGTAATTCCCAGGTTCTCACTGAGCAGAGGGGGAAGGTGAGGCAGAACAGCAGCCTGGATACCAGAGCCAGTAGGAAGGAAACAACCAGAGGGCTTTAACCTCCTCACCACTGCCCCCTAGATACTCCTGTCCCTAATAGAAACAATAAACCTAAGCCTTCACTATAAATCCCAGGCCCTCCTCCCATAGGAGGTGTGCTAATGACTTGTTGGAACATGAAATTGCAGATTTATTTTCCGTGATCACATCGAGAACAGAGAATTTGTTTCCTCACAAATAAAAAGAGCTTTGAAGAAATGCTGAAAGAGTTGTAAATGATGAAGACAAATTACTCTTGTGGCAGCAGGAGAACAGGCGTGTGTGCGTGCGTGCGTGTGTGTGTGTGTGTGTGTGTGTGTGTCTGATTATGGAAAGATAGGCGAATGCACCAGGACTGTGCAGCTAGTCTGTCAACACAAAAACTCATGTGCCACAAACTCGGCCCTGTGAAATGCATCTGAGCTGGCAAGTGCACTGGCTGCCTCCCTTACTTAAAGGCAGAGGGTGAGGTGAGGGCACTCCTGTGGTCCCAGCACTTGGTAGGTAGGAGAATGAAGAATCCAAGGTCATCCTTGGCTACACGGTGAGTTTGAGGCCAGCCTGGGCTACATACAGATTCTGTATCAAGAAACAAAAGCAGGGTTTAGCTGGTAAAGTGTTTGCCTCACAAGCACGAAGACATAAGTTTGATCCCCAGAACCCACTTGAAAAAGTCCAGAGCTGGGAACAAGATGGATCCCCAAGACTCACTAGGCAGTCAGTCCAGCCTACGTGGGGAATTCCAGGCCAGTGAGAGACCCTGTCTCAAAAAATATAGGTGTGTAGTACCTAGGGAAGTGATGGTCATGGCTCAGAGAGGAAGGGTAACCTACCCCAGTCATGGAGCAGGCGTGTCTCCTGCGCGGCACCTTGCCTGGTGAGCTCTTCATTGTGTCTGCCATGCTGTCCAAAACAGCTGGTGTACGCGAGCTCGCAAAGGACGCCCCTTGCCCTTTGCTTTGTGTGTAATATATCTTCTCAGGAATTTGGGGATGTGTGGAAAACCGTAGTTGTCCTACCCCACCCCAGGTCCTGTGCAGACCTGTCCTGTATGTTATGTCTGTTTCCTTGTTTCTTGATGCCGTGCAGTTGGGCACCCCAGGTTTTCAGCTATGCCCCGTTCTCTGTGGCTGTTTGGATCAAATTCTCCCGATATGATTACATCAGTGCTTTATGTCCAGTGAGAAGTGTTGAGTTTTTTTCCAGTGTTGTAGAAGGATGGTGACTCTTTAGGGTAAAGAAATCAACAAGGGCAGAACCTCTGGCCCCCAACCCAGAAGCTGGCATGGGAAGGTTGGATGATATGCAGAAATTTTTGACAGAAAGCACTGTGTCCTGTGACCAAGTTAAGTCACAGAAGCCCAGGGACACACAGGGCAAGGAAGGCATCTGGAGAAGGTAATTCCTAAGCCAAACCCCAAAGAATGTCCAGGGGTTTTGGAAGCTGGATAAATGGGAGTTGGAGATCTCAACTCAGTGAAGAAGCTTAAGACGGAAGCGCACTGGGACTGAACAATGCCTTGGGACAGCAGGGTTGAACTCATAGCCCTGCTATACAGACAGACAAACCAAGGTCCCTGGAGGTCTGTGTTCTGCTATGAGCCTGATTTATTCTGTTGTCCTCTGGGGCCTTGACAAAAGCTAATGGCGTTGTCTCGGGTAACTACTGTTCAAGTATCTATGAGAATGACTGCGTCTTAACATAAGGGATACAGGGACGGATGCTGCCCCCTTCTCTGAATTCAGAAAGTAGGAACCCCTTGCACTGGCAGGGCAGCCATCTGTGATCCATGTAGCCACACATCCTGCCAATCTGATTGCCTGCACTCTGGAGATCTGGGCTGACTTCACCACTGGCCTAGTGTGCCATAGGCTCTGACGGAGTGGGGCCTGGGGACTCCGGCAAGGATGCTGGGGGTCGAGGACTTCAAACCCACTTAGTAAGAGCTTGCCCTCTCAACCTGGATCTTCCCCAATCTGTATCCTAGCCCCAGCAATCAATCACAAGCTGTACAGCCTCCCTTAGATGACAAGAGGGTCCCAGAAGTCATGGTGATGTGTGCCTATCTGCGACCCCTCTTCAGGAGACTGAGAAAGGAAGGATTTCGAGTTCATGACCAGCCTAGAACCAGCCTCGACTACGTAAGAAGACCTCGTATTTAAAAAAGATATAATCTGCCTCCTAAATGGTTCCCATATGGAGGGATTTTGCGCGAGACACAGACACATGGAAGACCTTCCTTCAATGTTCAGCACATCCTAAGCTCCCGAGAAGCAGGAGTGGTGGGCAGGGTTTTATTTTAACCCAGCAGAAGTCCCCTCAGTCTCCAGAATGATTTGGAGGCCACTCCCTCCACTAACACATTTAAAAAGCAGCTGGTGCTGGACATGAAGAGATGGGGGATGCAATGCTACAGAATGTCCCCACATGTCCCTAAGCCTCACAGGCATGGTCAGGAGTGACTCAGTGAGACAAGTTATTTCTGTTCACCCTTTGTCTTCTCTATGCTGCTTGTTCAGATGGGGAGACTCTGCCTGATTTTTACCTGTGATGAGCTGAGCCGTGTCCCCTCGGACTCTCTGCTACCCATGACAGAGATGCTACCTATGCAGCCACGCAGGGAAGGGTGGAGGAAGGATGTTGCCCAATCTGCAGAACATCAGCAACTCCATCTGTGAGAGTCAGATGTGGCTGAGTCCAAATTTCAATCTTTCCACGGCCTAACTGTGGGACCTGGGTTTCCCTAGCTCCTCTATCTCTGGACTTCAGTTTTGTCCAAGGGAGGAGCGATGCCTACCCTATTGGCTTGTCATGAAGATTTAATTATATCTAACTTTAGTAAGTGTTTGGCTTTGTGTTCAGGGTACAGAAGCATCAGGAGTTTAGAGTTATTCTTTGCTATTATAGTTATGCTTTTTAATTTTTTAAAGATTTCTTTTATTTTCAGTTATGTGTGTGGTGTATATGGTGTGTGTTTGTGTGGGTGTACATGTGTGTGGTATGTAGTATGTGTGTAGTGTGTGGGTATATGTGTGTGTGATGTATGACGTGTTGTTTGTGGTGTGTGTGGTATGTATGGTATGTGTGTGTGTGTGTGTGTGTGTGTGTGTGTGTGTGTGTGTGTGTGTGTGTGTGTGTGATATATGGTGTATGGTGTGTGTTTCCAGATGCTAATGGGTTTTGGGATGGTGTTGCTGGGAGTTGGAGGAGATGATCTTAAACTGCAATCTCCAGGATGAGGGGGTGCATGGAGCAGTGAAAGCCATGAGAATGAGTGTGAAGGCCCTGAGGAAACTATGGGCTGGTCCTGGTGGTGTGAGAACCAAGACAAGCACTGCTGGCACTGGGTGAGGGCAGGCCCATTGAGCATGGTGAGAGAGACGTGAGAGACTGAAGGACTCCAGCAGCTCAGACCTGAGTGGAGAGCATCTATCTGCAGCCATGCCGGGCTGGAGAACGTGTGCATGTCATGGCGTGCATAGCGTCATCCCAACACTTGGAAAGCAGGAAGACTGTGAGTTCCAGGCCAGCCCGAGCTTCTTAGTGAGAACTTGCCTCAAGATGACAAATCAAGATGCCCATAGATGGCTTTAGGCATGTGCATGACCCTCCCCCACCAAGGCCCTTTCTTGGCACACTCGTGCCCTTCAAAGCAGCTTCAGCAACCAGAGCAATCTAGCTTACATAGTTTTCTTCATGTCACTCACGCGCTTTGTTTTGTTTTTTGTCAAGAAAGGGTCTAACTCTGTAACCCAGGCTGAACTCAAGTTCACCATCCTCCTGCCTCAGCCTATAGTGCACCACTATACCTGATGCTATTCGTCTCTTTTCATTTCATCTCATCTATGGGGACATAAGGTCTGTGCATGGGGAAGGCAATGGGCAACCCAGGTCCCTGCTGTTTCTCACTGTGTAACCTTGGTTTTGGCACATACTGGATGTTCATCATTCCTGCTGGTGTTTAGCCCACAGTCACCTACACACGTGGCTTCAGCTGCTTGCCCAGTGTTCTGTTCCACTCATATAATATGGCCCAGTGGTTTCTTGATGCTTCCCTAGGGATTAGAGACACCTGTGGTGAGTCTTCCCAGATAGCTGCATGTCCCTCCTCCCTGGAAGGAGAGCACTACAATTTGAGGGCAAAGGGACCAGGACTGTTCCCTGGTATAGGGACAAATGAAAGGCTTGAGTATTATGGAAATGGGGAGGTAGGTAGCCTTCTGGGGAGACCCAATGTCAACTGACTGGGGGGAAGAGTTAATAGTCACTCCCGGCCCAACCAACTGGGCTCCGTTGCTAAGCAACTGCCTCCCAGAGTTATATAATATGAAAGAGAAATACTATTTTTTTCCTAAATGGAACAGAGTTTCCTCAGTAATGGAGGCAGTTCCACCTTGATGTTTCCCATCTCTGGTGAACCTGGTGACTTAGATATGACCATGGCCTGGGGTAGTCTTGAAGCTGCTCTGACCCCATTTAAAAATGAGCTAGTTCACAGAAAGGAACAAATGAGGGAGACTGGGCTTCTCCCTCATGCACGCGGAATTCCCATGCAACTCCTGGCTCCGTCTCCTTTTGTGGATTCCCAAGAGGACTCAGATGACACCACTTTGATCCAGCCCAGAACTGGGTGCGTGGCCAGGCCTGAGTAGCTCCTGCCACTGATTGTGTCCTAGCTCCTGGCTCCAAGATATGTCCTGAGCAGAGATGAGGCTGCTTAGCCTCCAAGGCACAGTGTTTGAGAAGATGGAATGAACCACACAGGGCTCAGTTCACTCTGAACCTCCCTGTTCTCCTCTGTGAAATTATCTGTGTTGGTGGTAGTGGTACCCTTTCTGATCAAACCAGCCTAAAGAGTTTTGTAAGGCTGAAATCAAAATCTAGTGGACCTGAAATTAAAAATGCTCCAGAAATCCTGTGAATGTCCAGGGTTGTGGAGATGGGACCAAGGCTGGCAATTGAGCAGACAATCCCTGTGGATCTCTAAGATGGGCAGGACAAGCAGAAGCTTGTGGTGGAGAGAGATGATAGGAAGAATATAAAATGGAAGCAAGATTTGGCTAGACTCGTCTTGCTGCTGTAACAGAGTATCAGAGACTGAGGAATTTGTAAACAATAGAAATGTATTTCTCACAGCTGAGCTGGCAGGGCACTGGGCAAATTTGCTCTCTGCTGAGGGCTGCTTTCTCCTTCTGAGGTGTCGTGTTACTGCTGTGTCCTCTGGACGGGACAAGCTCTCTGACATGACAGAAGCCAGGAGGACAGACAGGGTCGCAGTCCCATTTTAATTACCGTGGTGTACCCCCCCCCACTTCATACATACTACCTATCCCACTGGGCCTTGAGTTTGAATTTTGAACAAACGTTTAAATCATAGTAAGAAGCAACTACAGGGTCAGAGCAACTTGTCACAGAGATGTGACTATGAATATTCATGACAGGCACATCTGATTTGCATACTAGGTAAATGGGAATTGATTTATAGAAAGTCCTCTCACCAGAATCCTTTAACTTAGTCATTCTTGAGTCCACAAAGAGCTGGAGATGCTTTGAAATGTACAGGTAGCCACATAGCACTAACCGGGGAAGTTAGAATCCCCATGGTAGATTCTTGAACTTTAATTTCCCAGGTGACTCCATTAAGCATGCCACCACATGCTGGCCCTATAGGAAGGGTTATGCCCTCATCATCATGATCTTCAGTGAAGTGACTTGCCCAAAGCCCCACGGCAGCTGCACAGGAGACTCGGTTCTAACTCCACAATCCCACCCTCAAGAGTTCCAGGATTCTGTTTCTCCACACACATTAAAAGTGTGAGCCCGGGCACCCTGATTCCCTTTCCTCACACATCCTCAGAACCTTGCTTTACAGGTCATGCTGTCGGTGTCACAGTGACCACCCTGCTAGGAAGGAGAACTAGAACTGTAGCATAAGCAAGGTGTCCAGGGTGGCAGTGTACTGCTCTGCCATGCCAGCGTGGACAGTCCTGAGCCGACAAGGCAGCTCCAAGCCATCAGGACCCAGGCTCCTTCCAACTCAAAGCTCCGACCTCCTCAACTTCTGGCTTCCTTTCATCGTCTCAGATGGGTGCTCTAGATCTTGCCCTCGTAAGCATCTTGAAAAGAGGAAGCAGTGGGCACTTCCTCTCCTGAGGGCATCCAATAAAAGTTAAAACTTTCCCTTCCACTTGCTTCCCATCGAACACAGACACTTGGCCAACACCAACTTTAAGAGCATCACAAAATTCCACAACACCGCATGTCACTCCACCGGTGGAGACCTGTGCTGAGACGTGTGTGCCATCAGCATGCATGTTCACCCATGGAAGTAGCCTGGCACAGCTCTGTTGCCGACTGGAACATTGCTGTGTGGTGCATGGCTGGACAGTCTCAGTGACTGTGTCTTAAGTCAAGAGGTGGAGACTTCTTCCTGGGGGGGGGGGCTAGTGATCCACTAGGAGGGGCCTTTAACAGCCTCAGCTTCTCCGGTCCTTGGAGTTTTCTCAAGTACTTGGAGGAGATGATGGCCCCTCAGGGATGTTGGGAATCAGTTCTGGACAGATCTGTGAGAGAAGGGTGATGAGGCTACTGGTACAGCAAAGCCTGCTTCAGGCCACCTACAGCTTAGCGTTGGAGGAAACCAACCCACTGTCAACTCCAGTTACTGGTCTGAGACTTTGGTCCAGGAATGGGACGAAGGCTTGATTTTCAAAACCCGTGTAACCCCAGTGCTGTGAGGACAGAAACAGGAGGATTCCTGAACTCACTGGGTAGCTAGGGTAGCAGAAGTGGTGAACTCCAGACCGGGGAGAGACCCTATCTCTTGGCTCGTGGCCCTGGCTCTAGCTGCTGTCTGCTCTGGGCTGTTCTCCAGCCCTGTCTGCAGAGGGGAGGGCCTGTGGGAGAGGACGTCTGAGACGGATTTACTTACCTTGCTTTTGTTCATGCGAGTGGATCCTGCAGTTTGATGGCATTGGAAGCGCTTTCTGCCCAGCGATAACTTGGGAGAGAGGAGACACAATCTTTTTAATTACATTAGTTTCCTGTGTCTGCCTGATGCCCTGGGAGAGAGGTTAATTTAATTGAGCCTCTCATATATGAAGTCCCATTACCTCCAACTGTTTTCCAAACATATTGGTGTGTCAAAACTGAAGAAAAGAGGGATCCCTTGAGACAGACAGGAGCATTCAGCCCACTCAGCTCAGCTTTGCTTGGTGTCTTTGTTCTCAGCACATGAGGACAGTTCTGTTGAACACACCAAGAAGGGGATCACTGTGGTCTCACACCCCCATCCCCAGCCTTCAGACTTAGCCAAACAGATAAGATTGCAAAGGAGGCTGCAGGCATATGGCACCTTTTACAGCCAGTGAGTTCAGACCTCACATGCATCAAGATCCCAGCATTGAGCCAACCATGCCATGAAACCACCCTTCAGATCTCATGACAGCCCTGGCAGCTCGGTCCTGTTCATTAAGTTTTATGTTAAACTTACAAATAATTGTATACATTCAAGGAGCACAGTGAGAGGTGTGTCCATGAGGCAAGGAGATTTGAGAGTCACCAGTAAAGATCATACCCACAGGAAGTAGGAAGGGGGGCACAGCTGCTATCCTGCTCCCCAAATCTCTTTTCTCATCCTGCCCCTGCCTCAAACCAGTTCCTCCTTACTATGAATGTTTGCCTTTAACTCCTCTCCATGATTCTATTTGAAAACTATGGGAATATGTGTGTGTGTTACTTATGTGTGGTGTGAGTGTGTGTGTACTGCATGTATGCTGTGTGTATGCAGGTATACGGGTGGTGTGAATGGGGGTGTTGGTAGTGCATGTGTAGGTATGTGTGTGGTGTGTGTTTGTGTGTGCATGTGTACATGATCTGTCTGGTGTGTGTGCATGTGAGTGCATGGTGTGGGTATGTGCACATGTATGTCTGGTTCACATGCAGGTGTCTATGTGTGGCAAGTCTCACCAGTCATAAAATAAACTCTGCAAACAGTAGAAACAACTCTCTGACAACAGAAACATGTTCCTTGTGTTCTGGAGAAGCCCAAAGTCTGAGTGCCAGATTTGGGTGCCAACACCTTAGCTGTTGGCATTTCAGCATGTGAGCTTGAGGGGAGCCAGACATCCAGAGTATGGCTGGGATGTGTGTGCCTGTCTGTGCTTGTGTGTACCTATGTGTACATGTGTGTGTTTATGTGTGTGCACCACCCATCCTTTCAGTGTTCCTCGGACTTTCTGTGCTCCCAGACCTGACTGGGGCTGTTGCAATGAGGGGTTCAGGCTGCGTTCCTGGCGCAGGGCCCCTTGTGCCATCCGGCTCCCGGTGTGTACCTGAAATAATTACACGGAAACTGTATTCATTGAAATACTGCCTGGCCCATTAGCTCTAGCCTCTTATTGGCTAACTCTCACATATTTGTTTAACCCATTTTTAATAATCTGTGTGTTGCCACTAGTCGTGGCTTACCGGGAAAGATTCAGCATCTCTGACCTGGCAGGCTTCATGGCGGGCAGCTCTCTCTGGCTCTGTCCCCTTCCCAGTATCCTGTTCTCTTTCTCCTGTCTATCTAAGTCCTGCCCTATCAGAAGGCCAAGGCAGTTTCTTTATTTAACCAATGAGGGCAATACACAAATAGAAGACCCTCCTACACCATGGGGCAGCCTCTGTCTGTGGCCAGGGTTTGTAGAACACTTGCGAGCAGCTCCCTTCCCGGGTCAGGTTCCCTCTGAGCAAAAACATCTGCATGCTTGGTCAGTGGAGAATGGTGGTGGATGCCAAGGAAGCAGTGTGCTACCTGCGTGCAACCCAGCCTCTTCCCTTGAGAGGACAGCTTGGCCACCTCTCCCTGGAGCCCAAGCCTTCCCGCTCGCCAGGGAGCTTCTGGATTTTTTTGTTTTAAGTAGAATTGTTTTTAATGATTTCCGAAGGTTATACATTTTAAAGTTATAAACCTTGGACTTGACATTTGCAGACATTCTGTTCTCCTCCACTGCCCTCCTCTGGCCCTAACCCCCTCTTGTGGGTCACCTTCCTCTCACCAGGTGGTTCCCCACCTCCACCACCCTTTAGTGTCTCCGGTGCTCCATTACCTTCCCACCTCCTCTCCCCTTCTTCAGTCTCACAACTCCCTTTCTACTTTCGGGTCATGCAGTGCACAAGCACACGCACGCGCGCGCGCGCGCACACACACACACACACACACAGTCCAGACTCAGAAAGATGAACACCGCATGCTTTTTTTTCCTCTCCTAAGTAGAATCAGGTTTATGTTTTAAAGGACTTCGGCGATTGTGTTTATGTCTTGATAAGCAGATTTTGTGTTTCCTTCCACAGGGCATACAACCTTCCCGCATGGGCTCTGTGACATCTTTGCTAAGATATAACAGGGTGCATCAGTGTCCCCCCCTCCAAGCCTTTTCTCAAGCCCAGAGACTCCTCACGGATTATCTGGCCACAGCCGCCGTGGCAGCCCACCCAAAATCCCAGCTAAACTCCAAGCTTCCTTGTCACCTGTAGTCCCAGTCACACCACAGCCCTCACACCCAAAGCCCTCCTCATGTCTCAGCCTGGTTTCATTCCCAACATGCTTTTCTCTCTCCCAGCTCTTCCAGCAACACACACTTTATTTCACTCTGAGCCCAATCCCTAGGCAGAGCCTGGCGGATGCTAAGTCAACACTGATGAGACTGTTTCCAATGCCTTTGGAGGAGGCGGTGAGAAACATTCTGGACATCAGGTTTAAAAGCAGTCTCTGCAAAGGCCACACTTAAGGTTCATACGGCAACTTCATCCCTATGAACCTCAGTTTGCCCATCTTTAAAATGGGCAACATTTGCTCATCTAAATGAACTAACCCATCTAAAATGTCTTTACACTCACTCCTGACACAGAAAGGGACTTCAAGAAACAGTGCTTTATTGACTTTGAGACGTAAGCATGAGACTAGAGAGATGCGGAGTGCAGGAGAACTGCTTTTGCCATAGGTGCTAGGACCCGAGTTCAGATCCCCAGGACCTACATAAATCCAACCCTAGCACTTCCTACAGAGGAAGGGCCCAGATGCTTGCTGCTCTGCTAGCCTGGAGCACAACACAACAGTGAACAAGAAAAGACCCTGCCTCAGAGAAGAGGAGACCCTCTGTCTCAACAAGGTAGAGAGCACAGCCAGACATCCAGGGTTGTCTTCTGACCCACACACACGGTGGGGGCGGGCAGGGACAGCTGAGGAGTCATTCTCTCTCCTCCCTCACTCCTGGGTCTGCCCCAACACCAGCAGACACTTCCAATTAAATAAGAGCTAAGGGTTCCCATTTGAGCGGAGCAGAATCTGCCACCAGAGGACCCAGCATGGCAGCAGGAGCCCAGCCCCTGAAGTCCTAGCAAGGCAGAGCTAAAGAGACACACAGGTCCTCAAGTCAGTGATGGCGCACCCTCTGAGAGATGATGATAAGGTGTGTGGGGGCTGCGTGTGGAGCTGTTCCCAACCTCTGAGGTAGATGGATGAGCAGCCCTTCTAGCCTTCTCCTCCATACCTCTTCTAGAGGCCACGGTCACAAAGAACCCCAAAGCAGGGGGATGGGAAGGTGACACTGGCCAATGCCAACATTCCCTTCTTAGCTCAGTCTCCCTTTTCCCTGATAAGGTTAGCGATGGAGGAGAGGGAGGGTTTAAAGATGGTGTAGGCTTAAGGCCAGCCCAACTGTCCCATCCATTCCCCCATAGCAAACAGAGCTGGGCCCAGTGTGACCCAGAATATCCCCATCAGCTGTGTCAGTGAGCTCGTGGGCCATGGATCATTAATCATCATTAACTAACATTTAATAGAAATAGTAAAAATAATTTTCACTAGGCTGCAGTCATTTTCCTTAATTGCCATACTTAAGCAGCACCATTTAATGTGGAGTGTGCCAGGCTTCTGTCTGCACCTAGGCTGTTCTCTGGGGACAGTGCGTCCCGGCACCACAGCTCAGGGGTGACCTCGGAGAAGCCACCGCTGTCCTCACTTTCCCTTGTTTAGTGTTTGCTAATCGTAAGCTATTGCCGGTCTCCTTGTGGTGTTTTCAGACATGTTTATAAGGCAGTTTGATTGTGCTGAATCCCCCGGTACCAGCATTTTCCCAGCCTCCTCCAGGGCCCTGTCTCTCCCCACACAGTCTCCCTGTGTGTCCTTGTCTTTTTGGTTACAGTTCACAATGAGAGAAATATTCCAGCTTGTCTTTCTGAGCCCGGCTTGTTTTGCTTAATGTGATGATCCATCTGTTTCCCTGATGATGCCATAATTTCAGTTTTCTTTATGGCTGAACACAAGTCCCTGTGTGTATGCACTGCATCTTCTTTGTCCCTTCGTCAGATGATGGGCGTTCCACTCCCTGGCTCTGTGCAGGTGTCTCTACAGCAGGCTGACTCAGAGTCCTTCAGGTGTATATCCAAGAGCAATTGGCAGGATCCAGTGGTAGAGCTGTTTGCAAGGGGGGGGGTCATTTTGTTGTTTGTTGGCTTGCTTGTTTCTGAGGAAACTTCATGCGAATTTCCATAGTATCTTCGCCAGTTCACACACAGCCAGCAGCATCATGGCTCAGCGTCATGGCTCTCCTTGCCCTACATGCTCACCAACATAGATTGTTGTTTCTTTTCTTAGTGATTACGGCTCTGATTGAGGCACCATGCCTTCCAATGCAGTTTGGATTTGCATTTTCCTGATGGGGATGTGGCTCAGTGATGGTACACTAGCTTAGAATGCCCAAAGCCCTAAGTCTGATTGGGAAAAGGGAAGGATAGTAGAAGTAGGATGAGGAGAAAGAGAGGAGCAGGAGGAGGAGGAAGTAGAGGAAGTGGAGAGGAAGGGGGAGGAGCTCTCCATCTCTTTAGAAGCAGCCATTTTGGTATGTCTGATCCATGTTTGGCTTCAGTTGGGGTGCTCACGATTTCACACAAAATCATGGACCCCCAGTGGGAGGGGTTCCTGGGAAAACAGTAGGGCATGTTGCAGAACAAGAACTGGGCACACAGAAGGGCAGCCATTTGTTGGTCACTGTCACAAACACGGTACTTGTGTTCGCTAGAGTACCTGTCACGCTGTTAGAATGTGCGTCTAACTACCATCATCCTATTTTACAGCTGAGGTTCAGAGAGGCTAAGACATTTCCCCCAGGTCACACAGACTGTTACCTGCAAAACCTAAACCCAGACAGCCTGTCTCCAAAGCCTGCGATCTGAGAGTCACTGTCTATCAGGGTCTGTTGCTTCAGGGTAGCTACGTTCAATGTGTGATTAGGTTCATGGGTAGGGAAAAACTTCCCCAGAAAACGTCTTCTCACTGAGAGAAGAAAGATGCAGAACAGATAGGAGAGGTAGAGAAAAACCTCAGGCAAGCTGAGAGCATCAAGTCTACTGGCAACAGAGGCAGCGGTGGGTAGAGGTGGGCACGGGAGCCAAGTGTGGTGCACTTTCTGGATCCTCTAGCAGGGTTGGGGCCATGACTCGGTCGATAAAATGTTTGCCTTGCAAGCACAGGAACCTGAGTTCAGTTCCCCAGAACTGAAGCCAAGCATAGTGATACAGCAAATATGACTAATTAAAAGCTGAGAGGTGGAGACAGGTAGATCCTTGGGTCTCCCAGACCAATCCAGCCTATGCAGCAAACTCAAGACCAGTGAAGATAGTCCCAAAAACCAAGGTGGGCTGGGCTCCTGAGGAGCAGCACCTGAGGTTTCCCTTTTGCATCTGCACAGATATGATCTGGCATGTGCCACCGTGCCTGCTTCTCCTGTAGACTCAAGCCCATCCCTCTGCAACAGCCCTCACACCACACACATGAGAAACTGCCAGGGCTCCACCCAGGGCTGCAGAAGGCTCCCACATCTTCTGAGGGCCATCCCTTAGAAAATGCCATTTTGGAGCTGGAGAGATGGCTCAGCAGTTAACAACACTAGCTGACCTTTCAGAAAACCCAGGTTTGATTCCCAGCACCTACACCACATCTCACAACTAACTGTCTATAACTCCAGTTCCAGAGGATTTGATGCCCTTTTCTGACCTCCACAGGCACAGCTTGTGCACGGTGCACAGACATACAGGCAGGCAAACACCCATACACATGAAATAATAAAATTCTTTTTAATTAAAAAAAGAAGAAGAAGAAAACACCACTCTGCCCGCAGGACCAAGCCTAAGTGTCATTTAGTGTGACTTGTGTCCCATCCCCCATCTCCACCCCAGGACACAGATAAAAATATGCTCTTCTCTGATTTTAAGGCTCTGTGGAGCATATAAATGGGATTTCAACATTTAATTAAGGGTTCACTGAGTAAGCTGCCTCTTTGTTAGGTCTCAGCTTCCCATATCAAACCTGACCTTTATACAGTAAGGATTCTTGCTATCACCCTCCCTTTGAAAATGAGGAATCTAAACTCACGCTGCAGGGTCCATGGTGGAGTGAGCAGTGGCGATCCAAAACCACAGCCATGCTCTTCTCTCCAGGAACACTCCCTCTCAAAGACCCCAAAAGCTGAGTGACCCTGGTCATAAATACAGCCTATCTGGTCTTCCCTGGCTCTGTCATCAGGTAAATAAGAAACATAAGCATTATAGAAAAAAACCCAAGGCACTGAGGTAGGACTCCAGGAAAAAACATGTTTTAAGCAAAGAAGGGTGGATGAACCCAGAGAACCCGAGTCATTGTGTCTGAACAAGCAATTCAGAATGCAGCTAAGGCATCGAGCTCCAAGCAAATCAGTGCCTGATGAAGCCACAGTCATTTATTTTGAAAGCTCCAAGGACAATCTGTTCCTAAGGGAACCGCTGGAATAAGCTGGCATTGTTTTGAACCCTGACAACCCTTGCTTCCTACTCAATGAGTCTAACATTCCACTTAGGGCTTAAAGCGTGAGCTTCAATGTTAACTTTACACACGCTGCTGCAGCCACTCCTGCCTCTTGAACACATTGTGGCTGTTGTGTGACTGGAGGATCATGGCACCACAGTACTGTGTAAACACCTCAGAGGCCAGCCACGGTCAAAGGAAATGACGTCAGCATGAGTAAAAATAAAATAAATTAAAAATTACACTTTATCCATTGATGGTTTTACTAGATCTTTGCAGATTTTGGTGAACATGATAAGATTATAGAATGCATCCTTAGTTTCTCATGCCCTACATAGAGTTAATACTGAACCACTTTGCGTAAGTGTTAGAAAACTCCCAAGCCTTGACCTTAACCTTCGGCCCTTCAGCCTTCATCCTTAAGGGCACAGTTCTCACCTATGCTCCATTCACTCTCATCACCATCCCACAAGGCCATGTTCTCTAGGTAGGTAGGTAGGTAGGTGGGTGGGTGGGTGGGTAGGTGGGTGGGTGGGTGGGTGGGTGGGTGGATGGATGGATGGATGGATGGACGGACGGACAGACGGACAGACAGATAGACAGACTGGCAGGCAGGCAGATAGGTATATAGGATGAAAATGATTCTGGTATACCTTAAAGATAGTTAGAAAAATGAGAATTGCTTACTTGAATGTAAATAGTGATTCCTTCCAATGCGTGCACACATCCCCTTCAGCTTAAAAACTTCCTTCAGTGTTGGGGGATAAATGTGTTCTGTAACTTTTCCAGAATTGTCCTTATTTCACTTTTACTCTTGGAAGATATTTTAGCTGGATATAAATTTAGTTTTGACTTTTTCTTTTAGCACCTCAAAGCTACTGGCCCACTAAGCTCTATAGTCTACAGGACAAGCCCACGGACACACACACCATAGCACACACATGGTCAGTATTCGTGGCTCATTTCGCACCTACTGTATTGCTGACTTCCTTTGATGCTTCCAGATTTTTGTCTCTGCTCTTAGAACTTTGACCTCACTATGGTCTGGAACACTTTATATTTACCATGATTAGAATTTGACTAACCCAAGACTATACATGTGTTTATTTCACCAAATGGGACAGTTTTGGCCATCATACATTTAGATTTTCCACCTTCCCTTGTAGGTTCTTCTATTTCTTGGCTTCAGATACAGGTGTGTTCCATCTCTGGGGGCCCCTTTTCAGCCTCACTTGTTCAGGCTGGAAAATCCCTGCGGATCTGTTTTCCAGTCTGCTGCCTCCTTTTCTGCCATCTCCCTGTTGCTTTTAACTCATACCATGGGTTTAGAACCCATTTTCTAGTATAGAGTTTGCACCCATTTTTATGCTTTCTTATTCAATAGTGACTTTTGACAGTATTTATTAATCATAGTTGAAGCAGCTTCCTTAAGCTGCTTTTACCATCTGGGCTGCCTTGGGATGCCTTTTGGTCAAATGTCATTTCATGTGCTGTGTGTGTGTGTATGTGTGCTGTGTGTGTGTGTGTGTGTGTGTGTGAGAGAGAGAGAGAGAGAGAGAGAGAGAGAGAGAGAGAGAGAGAGAGAAAGAGAGTCACCTGGAGGGATGAACATGCATGTGTACCCAGGTGCGTGTGAAGGCCATGTTATTTTTTGATATAGAGTTTCTCACTGACCCTGGAGCTCACTGATTGGCTAGATTACCTGTCTAGCAAGCCCTAGGATCTTCCTGGCCCCACCTCCCCAGCACCAAGCTCACATGTACTTGTCTCTCTGCACCCAGCTCTTCCAGGAACCCCAATGCATCCTGTACTTGGGCAGTTGGTACTCCCCAGCCTTGCTGACACTGTGGGGGGTGTTTGCAGTGTCCTGTGCACAGCTCAGAGTATATTGCACAAACTTAAGATTTTGTTATATTCCTTTGAAGAGTGTTAATTTTTGTTTTCGTTGGCAATCGATCCGGTTGGACTCTACCCAAGCTCTGCCTTTTCCTCGGCAGGCCCAACTCCCAATTCAGTTCTATCTTTAGCTCAGCGGCCTACCATCGACTCTCCATCAGATGCATGAGGCTTTGAAATGAGTCTAAGACTTAAGCAGTCAATGCACAGAACATCCCTGTCTCCTTTCAGGAACTCTCCCCTCACTTCCCACCTGCTCTCTGTCCTTCACACCAGAAACGTGAGGGGTTTTGCTAAAGAAAACTAAACAAATGAAAGAGGAAAAGAAAACCAGAGCAGAAGCAGCAAAGTCTTACAAACAGCCCTGCTCACACCGCCTGCTTCTTCCACTTCACCACATTAGAAAGCCAGCCCACTTTTGTTCATCTTCTAGAACCTTCAGAGTTAACAGCCGCGGCTGTGGCTTTGGGTTGGTCTAAGTGTGCTGGCCTCCAGTTTAGGAGAGTGGTTGGGGAGCCAATGTTTACCTGCATCTCCACATTAGCCCCCCCATCCTGCTCACTCTCCCACCCTGCGGGCAGCCTCTGTGGTAAGAAACAGCTGGAGGCCTCCCAGGGTCAGCACCCTGCTTTTCACTCTGGTGGCCTTTGTCATTCTGTTTCTACATTTTCAAAACCAAAAGCACCAGGAAGCATTACTGGGGTCCCAGTCTGTGTATCTAGGGGCTTTTAAGTGTGCCAGATATCAGACGTGTGTGTGTGTGTGTGTGTGTGTGTGTGTGTGTGTGTGTGTGTGTGTGTGTGAAGAGAGAGATACTGTCTCATATATAACACAACCTTTGGGTTAGTATTTTGTCTCTATTTTGAGAAGACTGAAGCCACCTAGCTATAACATTGGCAAGCACTATTTCAGCCTGACCCACACCTGACTGAGTGGATTCTGAATGGCCCAGTCATGCCTCACTCCGACCCCCTGGTTCCAAAGGTCAAGTACATATCCCAGCTGCTCAGAGGTAGCTGTGTGCTGACATTGGTGTGGGTCACGTGTGCCAGGAAGGAAAACACTCCATTTGCATCACATTGCCCCGTCACAAAGGGAGGTCATCCCAGACACGCTGACATCTTAAACACACAGATGAGGTTCCAAAGTCAACTCGTGAGGCAGATGTCACGTGGGAAGGAGTCTTCTAGAGACCACACTGCTGTCGATCCCACATGACCCCAATAGTGACATCTGTGGGTTCTGGATCTCCCTGATGATCCCTCGGCATCCAGCTAGAAATCTAGAGAAGGGCAATGGAATCACACAGGGGCTGTTAGGGGCCAGGCCCAGAAAGTGCCCCAATGATGTGTGTCCTTCTGCCATAGAACTCGGTCAGGTACAAAGTTACAAGGGAGGCTGGAATATGGAGCAAAGCTTAGTGCCCCGGAGGAAAAGGAAGTGGGTTTTAGCGGATCCCGGAAGAACCTCATCACATGTCTGTTATCACCTAGAGCTAATCAACATAACCATACTCTTCAATGTCTAATGCCCACACAGCAGACTTGATGCCCTTCATTTTGGGCTCCTGGCTGGCACTCATTATGTAGAACGAGCCAAGGCAACCAAACTACCTAACTGTCCTTCTCCAGAACTGGATTAATCTATGTCTAGCCCACACACAGAAGCTCTGCCCACAGTCTTTCAACTTGGCGACATCAACTGCACCGCACAACCTTCTGTTTTATGCTTTCAGTGTGTGAGAAGTATGTGCATGGTGTTCAATGCCAGAAGACAGCACAGGTCTTGGGTGAGGTGATTATGGTGGACTGAAATCTGTCTCTCTAGTGAGCGGCATCACCTGCCCCCACCTGCAAGCAGGGTGTGCATTCATTGGCCCTGCTCCCTAGATCAGCAGCTGATTTCTATTGTTTAAAAAGACAGCACAACAGGAAAGGTGAAACAGAGCTTTCCCTGAGCAGCCAGGAAGCTTAAATCCATCCCTTCTCCGCCCCCGGGAGGCAGGGGCGGTACTCCCAGAACACTCATTTCCCTGAGTGGGTTATGATTGAGGCCAGAACATTCAAGTGTTTCCCCCTCTTTGAGGGAACACGCTGCTTCTCTCCGAAGTCATCGGGACATTTCGAACACAAACAACAACAGCAGAAGGCACTCTCTGGTGATAATTTACCATAATTCCATGTCAGCGACACACTGCCTGGCCCCAGCAGCCTCCCCGGAGGCGGACGCTTTTGTGCTTATCCTGTAGAGAGTGGGCGCACTCCCAGGCTGCCTGGTACCCTTGTGGAGGCTTCCTTTTTTCCCATCTCCTCTCACAGAGCAACATCTGATTCCATTCCAAAGAACTCCAGGGCTTTGAAATAAGGGAAATTGTCCACGTTCCCGATCCGAAGTCTGTGGATAGTTTTATCCACATTCGTGTTGTGCTTTGGCCCGGAAAGTTTCTCACAGTTTCTTGAAGGGTGTTGATCCAACATCCAATATGTGAGGGTCTCTCATGTCGATCATGGCTGCAGAAATCCCTGGAAGATACACAAGAGGGCCAATATGGAACCCAACATCCTCAGAGCCAGAGAGCTGGCCAGGATCGAGTTGTAGGGACGCCTCCAATGTGCCAAGCTTCCCTAAAAGGCAGGCTCCATGTGGGGAAATTGATTCCTTCTTCCTTTTGTGTGCATCTGGCCCTGCCTATCCTGCCTCTGAGCCTCAGGTCCCCCCAACCCTGATCTTACCCATAGAGTTCTCAGAGTTCTAAATGGATGGGGCGGGCCCTGCTCTGCTGATGCGAGAGGAAGAAGCCTGCTCTCGGCCGTGTTTCTGGAGGTCTCTGCTCCTCTCACTCCTCAGTCTTGCCCAGCCGTTCAGTTGACAGAGTCTGAGGGAATGAGCTTCGGTTGCTAATGACACTGGCCATTTTCCTGAGAGTCATTGCCATCTTGGAAGTGGGCTACAGGTAGTGATGCAAGCTAATCGCCCCTCTCTGGGCCACGGAAGGAGGTGGACTCAAGTCTTCCCATGACGGAAGTTTCATCTCGTGTGCACTGTTGCTGTATCTCTAGAGCATAAGGTCCACAGCCCCCCTCACCCTTACACAATCCAGTCAGTCTAGCGGTCCCAGCCGGTATCAGGGAGATGGATGGCCAGGCCAGAGACCTTCCAAGCTTGTCATCCCACTGAGGCTTTCAACAAATGTTTGTCATCGAAAGCCTGTTATACAATGGGCAGGTGGTGATGAGCCGAAGAAACACAATCCGTCACACTGCAAGAGAAGTCAGGAGGAAGTACAGGTCTCCACGGGGTTTGTGTTTGCCTAACGGACTCCAGCCTAGGTGTGCAGGCTTGGAAAGTCCTCCCACGAAGGGATAAAACATGAAGGGAACACAGGTAATACCGAAGTGAAAGGGAGCAGGGAGAAAGTGCTCCAGAGAAAGAAGGTGGTAGGCGCAAGAGTGGCAAGGAGGAGAGGGCCACAGAATCCTTTAAGGAAGGGGGCGGGACAGCTTAGGCCACCCAGGGCACTTCAGTGTAGGTAGATGTTTCCTGTCCCGACCGGACCAACCGCTAGCTCCCAAGTAACCAAAACAGACGCTTAAGATTTATAAGTGCTCAGCTGATTAGCTCAGGCTTATTACTAGCTAACTCTTAGACTTAAATTAACCCATATTTCTACTTATGCTATGTCACATGACTCATGGCTTATTATGTCATATTCCCTATGTCCTACTTCCTCAGCTACTGGCTGGCATCTCCTCTCACTGCCTTTCTTCTTCCCAGAATCCTCTGTTTCTATACTTCCTGCCTGGCAACCAACCTGTCAGCTTTTTATTAACCAATGAGAGTAATACACATTCACAACATACAGAAGGGTTATTCCACAGCATTTCAGAGCCTGGTACGGAACCTGTCTTTTATTGGAAAAACTTGCTGGCTTTACAACCCTCTGGAGTCAGCCAGAAAACTCTACTTTTATTTATCTACATTATATACTAAGATTCTTTTTTCAAAAATATGTGTCTGCTTGTGACTGTGTGTGTAGGAGCATTCGAGTGCAGTGCCCGAAGAGGCCAAAGGAGAGTGTTGTGTGGCCTGGAGCTGCAGTTATGGGCAGTTGTGAGCCACCAGACACAGTGCTGGAATTGGAACTCGGGTCTACAAGAGCAGTAAGCGCTCTTAAATCCCCGCAGCATTGCTCCAGCCGCACTGCGGTCTTGATGTATTCTTATTAGAACGTGAAGCCTATAGCCAGAAAGAACTGGGAAAAGCATAGTGATGAGGGTTCTTTCAAGCCAGAAGCCCAAGGAGTAGACCCTGGAGGCCATGGGTGAGGAGGGAGCTAGCATCTGGGGTTGGGGGCAGGCAGCAAGGTCTAATGGGTAAAGTATAAAAGGCAGTCAGGTGTCTGGGTGGAAGTGGTCGAGAAGTTTGGTTGCAGTCTGTCTCTGCAGTCCAGCCCTCAGGAGAGGGGTTGGAAGGAACAAGACATAGCTGAGACACCATGTGGAACAGGAAATCCGGTCACCTGACCCCAGCCCTATTTCAGGCATTAGAGTTGCCAGGACAGCTGAATCCTGGAACCCAGAGTGAGACTTGGTTGAGATGTCTCCATCCTCCCTTCCCCAAAGTGGTCACGATTCTCTGCCTGTGTTGCCTGAGAGGAGCCTCCACCGGTCCACAGGGCCCTCCCTCCAGTCCCAGTGTGGAGTCTCCACTATATTCCAGGGAGGCACCTGGTGTCTCACAGTGTCACGGAGAAACCAACACCTGCTCCAGCTTGGAAGGGAAGCATCTATGAAACCAGGTGCTCCCCAGAGAAGCCTGGTGCTCCCCAGTGAAGCTCAGCTTTGCCCTACACCCTGCTGTGTGTCTTTGGCTAGGTCACTTCACCTCTCTGAGCCAAGTTTCTTCATCCGAAAAAGGGAAGTGATGCAACACCTACCTTGCCAAGCTATTCTTAGGATTCCCAGAACTGAGCCGTGAGAAGCATCCAGAGCAGGATAGAGAAGTTATAAATGTCAGCTGTTCTTAGTTATTCCTGTTCTAGACCCACTTTCCTGGGGAGGACATGAGGCAGGACCCCAGACGACAGGCATGACTTCCCTGGTAGGAACAGAGGAAACTGCACCGTCCTTCAGGGGTCAGAACTCTGCACGCAGCAGTCCCTGATCGGCCCTGGCCCAAGCTCAGACCGTTTCAGGAAGGAAGTAGCTGGTCCAGAAGAAAGACAGCTGCCCCATCGGCTTCAGAAACCTCCACAAAGGGCTCCTTGCCCATCCAGTCCCAGTATGGAAAGGAGGAAGGGATACATGGGCAACCCATGGGGAGAACCAGTCTAAGAGCAGACGATGCAGGCAGAGCAGGATACGGGTCCCAAGAACAAGCCTGATGTGGGTGTGTCTTCGCCAAGGACATGGAATTAGGACTTTCTGTGCTGATGACAAGGCATATGGAAACATCTCAACAAGGTGGGCACACACCTGGCATACAATGTTAGAAGTGCCTGGTGCAGGGCCAGAGAGGTGGCTCGGTGGTTAAGAGCACTGGCTGTTCTTTAGGAAGACTCAGATTCAATCCCCAGCACCCACATGGCAGCTCACAACTGCCTGTAACTCCAGCTCCAGGGGATCTGGTGCCCTCTTCTGGCCACCATGGGCACTGCAGGCACATGGTGCATATATATATATATATATATATATATATATATATATATATATATATATATATATATATATATATAAAAGCACACACACTTAAGATAAAATAATAATAATAGATTCAGAAACATCTGGTGCAAGCAGCTAGATAGTCACTTGGCAAGAGGTGAACTAAAGAAATGTCTAGAAGGTGGCACATCCTTCCCAAAGGAGAAGGGTGGCTTCAGGAAGTGTCCCACAGAGTTTATATGAGCATTAACTATTTGGAAGGACTGAGATGCATTTGTGTAAATGTTGAATTTACTTAAATTGATTAACGTGTATGTGTATATTTGGAGGGTTTTTTTCGAGACAGGGTTTGTCTTTTCATTGTATAACCCAGACTGGCCTTGAACTCCTGACCCTCCTGCCTCAACCTCCCGAGTACTTGGATTACAGGTGTGCACCACAACACCCAGTTTTAAACTTATAATGTCGTGACGAGTGAAATCGTGGCAGGGCCTGGTCTTCTCTTTCCTCACCAAGAGATCTTTCTGGTAGACTCTTCCCAACTAGCTAGGAGTGATTGAGTGGAAGGGCAGAGGCCACGCCCCTTGTCTTCAAGAGAACATTGAAACTTTGAGGGGCTCAAGAGAAGGGTGGAAGAGAGACCCCATCTGTGGGAAAATTAGAAGTCCAGTTCCCTCCAAGAGGAGGGAGGACGGGGGACAGAACCAACTGCAGAGAAGACACATCTACCCCACCCTCCCCTCACTCACGCACCCTTCCCCAAGCCTACCCCCCACATGCCTTAACACCCCCCCCCCACATACACCCTCATACACTCACACACCCTCTGAAATTACCTGGCGTGAGTGAGAAGGAAACACGGAACACGCAACAAACACACGTAGGAGTTTATTAGAGGGGGTGTGCACAGGCCTGGAGACGTCACTGTGCAGAGAGAGAGAGAGAGGAAGATGGTGCATCCAGCTTTTAAAAACTGCCTAGCATATGCGCACAGGGGGTTGACATGACTGCGTCATACACAGATGAGGGGCTCACACATGCGCTCAAGGGCTTAGCTGAGTCATATGTGAATGATGCAACCGTGCATGCGGGCAAGGGCTTAGCTGAGTGAAATGTGGGTCATGCAGGGCCCTTTAACATCCCCAGGGCCAGTAGGCACTTCTGCCTGAGGGCTTATCTGCACATGCTTGGCCCTAGAACCAGGAAGTGTCAGCCTTATTGTGGCTGAAATCATAGCACTCTCCCCCCACACCCTTCACCCACATACACCCTCACCCACTCACTCACCCCACACACTCACACAGACACATACACACAAGTGCACACACACCCTCTCTGTACTCTGAAGCCACGGTGTTTTCAGTGGGTCTGACTCAGGCTTTCAACCCCAGGGAGCCTTTCATTGCCTCCCTCTGGGAAGGAGGGCTCCCTGGCAAAGGTGAGGAGTAAAGGAGAGGTGGAAGGCTTGTTGTCTGCTGAGCAGGGACACATGGACAGAGCTTAGAGAGTGGCCTAAGCCTGGATCCAGCCTCGCAACCCCTGAACTCTCGCTTGACCCTAGCTGAAGCCCCTGCAGTTCCTCACCCTGTGAAGTCAGGGAAACTGGCTGAGTCCCTCTCCCCTGCCTCTCCCCAGCCTAGAGCACTTCCTGCATGCTACAAGCTTAAAGCCACCCAGGGGCTGAGAAAGGAGGAGGAGTGGGGTGGGCTGGGGCCTGGGAGGCCCACGTGGTCAGCAGGGAGAGTTGAGCAAATGCCTCCCCTCCATTAGCCTTTCCACAGAGCTGGTTTAGAAATTTCCAGACCTCATAGGTCAGCTGACCAACCTCAACAAGGTAAATATTTACTTTATTGTCCTTAGGTGATGAAAATCAATTTAGTCTGAAAGATAACGGGCACACGTATGATTTACCCCAGACTGCACTGCTAATTTGCTTTCAGTCCCCTTACCACATCCACGTTAGAAAGTTTCCTCTCTTGTCCCAGATTGTGTGTGAAGCTGAAGCAAGCAAAGGGAAAGGCTGGCTGTCTAGGCTACACGGGCGGGCTGGTAGCAGGTTCTGATGGAACAGTGTCTGCTGCCAAGGTAGGAACTCAGAAGGTGGGAGGACTTGAACCCAGGATCCTTACTCTGTAGAACACTGAGTGCTTGTCTGCCCGGTGGCACATACAGTGTGACACGCCCTCCCATTCACTCCACCCAATAGCCTCAGGGGCCGTTTGCATTGTGTTTCCTCCTGGACCACAATTAAGAAAAATTTCTTTAGAAAGGGGTGGATTTACTGGTTTCCTGGACTTGGGGATGGTTTCTCCTCAGGAAGGTTCCAGAAAGTTGTAAAGTCCCCATGAGAAATAAACCCCGGGTCATTTAGGATGCCGTGAGTTCTCAGTTCCTGACTCTTTTTGTCCCTCTACAAACTGGTCTAAGCCAATCCTGTTATGTCCAGCACAAGTGAGAAAAAGACTCGCGACACGAACGAACCCACTTAGGAGTTTATTAGAGAAGAAAAGTGCTCACAGGCCTGATGAAATGTGTAGGTGGGCGCAAAGATGGAGCGTCCAGCTTTTAAAGGCCGCCTAGCACATACGCACAGGGGGTTTGCGTACATCAGGCGCTGGTGATGCAGATGGTGGGTGACCCACACATGTGCACAAGGGCTTTAGTTGGGTCGCACATGGGGGTAACCACACATGCGCGCACGTAGGTCACGTGGGCCCTTTGTTCCCAAGGGTCTGCCCACATGTGCCTGCCTTTAGAACCCAGAAGTGCAGCCTTACGGGTGGCTGAATAATTACATTCCACCCTTTGCTTATTATAAAAATTTGGGGGGTTTGAGGATCTTAATGGGTGGGAATGGGGTGCTGCAAGGTCTCTCATGACTGCTTCACACTGACTTTGTGGGCGTTGAGGAGTTGGGGTGTTTGACCACATCCTGGGGTGGCCAATTATGGCTGTATTTTCCAGGCTCTGAGGAGCTGGGTCGGCTGGTAGCTTGGACCTCGCAAAATGCTGGAAAGACAAAAATTATGTTTGGGAAGAAAAAAATTTTTAGGTCTTAGTGATTAATAGAGGAGAGTCCCCAGATGGGAGATAGAGGGGGAGGGGGTTTAGGGGTTCCTGATACCAGGAATGACAAGAAAAGAATTAAATGATACTTATTCCAGGCAAGTCTGGTCCATTTAGGTAGGTCAAATTGGCTCCCTGGAGCTTATGAAAAAAATGTTTGAAAAGAAATAGATTTTAGACATATTAACAGTTTATGATTATAACAATAGAATGGAAATGGTGGGGGGGAAGAAGGAGGAAATTATTGAAAAGGATAATTATTAGACTCTTTAATGTTTTACCTGAAGTTAATTTTTGTATCATGGCATTACCTTAACATCCAAGAGACACTGGTGCAGTCAGTGATAGACCTGTTATGTTAAAGTTTGCTTTGTGAGTTTTTGGAGTTTGGAGCTACAAACTCATTACTGTTTCTTACCACCCGGGCTTTTGACAGTCCTTGTACCTCTGGCGCTATGTTTAATGATGGTTCCTGTAATCACAGCTGAGTGGTTAACTGGAAAGAAGAGAAGGGAGAGTATATATGGAGTTTTTGGCACAAGAGAGTTGAGTAAGGATGAGACCTTTATTTTTTTGGAACTGGAGAAAGAGTGGCTGATCCTGGTGTCCTCTGGAACTTCAGGGAACAGGGCCCTATTTGAGTTACTGTATATGAGGGGGTGTCTTGAGCTGGAAGAGTAAAGGATTTAAGATGTGACAGGTGAATCCAATGATGAAGTCCCTCAAGCTTGGCAGCTGTGGGAGTTACAAGAATTACTCTAAGGGGTCCCTGCCATTTTAGGGGAAAGGGGTGAGGGACGTTGGTCTGGGGGAGAAAATAATACCTGATCCTCTATTTTAATCGGCAGTGGGCATGAGTTAGCACATGGTTGAGGTAATGAGTGGTCAGTGAAATCCCATAATAGGGAGCATAGATGGGATAACAGTGGAGTAAGCAGGTGATCAGGAAAGGAGAGGTTTTAGGTGAGAGGCCGGGGGTTAAAGCTGGCTGCCCATACATGAGTTCAAAGGGCAAGATGAAAAGGGGGCTTTGGGGAAGAGCCCTAAGCCTAAGGAGGGCCAGAGGCAAAAGTTTTACCCAGTCAGGGTGAAGTTCCTGTGACATTTTAATGAGAACATTTTTTAAGGAACGGTTAGTTCATTCTACTTTCCCTGAAGACTGAGGGTGGTATGGGATATGAAAATGCCAAGGGATGTTAAGAGCCTTAGACAAGTTTTGGGAAATCTGGGAAGTGAACTCAGGGCCATTATCTGACTGAAGAGAGATTAGGATTCCAAACCTGGGGATGATTTCTCAGAGAAGAATGTCAGAAACTGTCTGGGCCCTCTTATTAGTGGTGGGGAACACTTCAATCCACCCAGACATTGTTTCCACCGAGACCAGAAGATATTTAACTCTTTTGACAGTGGGCATATGGGTAAAATCCAGCTGCCAGTCAGTTCCTGGAAGGGAGCCCCTGGCCTGGTGGGTGGGAAAAGAAAGCTACAATATTTGGTCTTGGGATCTGACTTTGGACAGATTTGACAAGAGGCTATGATAGCTTTTAGGAACTTTATGTCCTCAGGGGTGGGTTAGAGGTGAGCCCTAACAAAATGAAACAGAGCCTTGCTATTGGGATGAAAGAGCTGATGTAGGTGGGACAGAATTTGCTGGGTGTCAGGAGGTGTCTGTGAGAATGTGGGCTGTACTGTATGAAGCCCCTGAGGTGATTGAGGTAGGTTTGGGCTTTGGAATGTTGATGTTTTAGCTGCTCGGTCAGCCCCATTATTTCCATTGGAAATAATGGAACAGTGAATAATTCCTATAGCTTTGGGGAGATGGGAGGCTTTTAACAGGTCCATAATGTAACCTGAGTTAGTTATGGATCCTCCTTTTGTTGTAAGAAGCCCACGCTCTTTCCAGATAGCAGCATGGGACAGGAGGATATGAGAGGCATATTTGGAGTCTGTGTAAACATTTAAAGATTGTCCCTTTGCTAACTGGAAGGCACAGGTAAGAGCTATCAACTCTGCCTGTTGGTTAATGGTAAAGGCAGGGAGTGCCGTGCCTCCACTGTCTCAGTATCTGATACTATAGCATAGCCTGCTCTACGGGTCACATCACATAAAAAGGAGCTGCCATCTGTGTATCAGGTATAAGTGGCGTGGAACAGTTTTCCCTCCTGTATATGTGAGGGGTGGGGCAGTAGATCCTCTAATATCTCTATGCAGGAGTGAGATGGGGAATCATTAGCATTAGGTTGAGGTAGGAGATTTGAGATATTAAGGGATGGGCAGCATTGGAAAGTGAGTGTGGCATCTTCTACCAGTGCCACCTGGAGGGAAAGGACTTGGGAAGGGGGTAAGGTTTGTAAGCCTTTGTTGGTTAAGAGGTGGGACAGATTGTGGTGGGAGAAGACAGTGGTGGGTGACCCAAAGGTTAGGTTTTTTGACTCACGAATAAGAAGCTCAGCAGCCGCTAAGGCACATATGCAGGGTGCCCAGCCCCGAGTGGTGAGGTCCATCTTCTTTGACAGGTATGCTACAGGTGCAAAGGAAGGCCTCAGTTGATGTCCTAGGACCCCAAGGGCATATCCCTCCTTCTCTGCTACATAAAGAGAAAAGGGACAGGTTAAATCTGGAAGATGAAGAGCTGGAGACTGGATGAGGGCTTGCTGGAGTCTCTGGAAGGGTTTAGTAACAGGATGGAGAAGGGGCTCATGCAGAGAGCTGAGAGCTGCCTCGTATAAGGGGCTGGCGAGGAGAGAAAAGGAGGGGATCCAGGAACGCAGGAAGCCAGCTACTCCTAGGAACGATAGAACCTCTTCTTTGGTGGAAGGAACTGCAAGAGACTGAATTAGTTTTTTTCTGTCTAGAGAAATAGCCTTTTGGGTTGGGGTTATAGTTAATCCCAAATAAATTACCTGAGGGGTAGTCGGTTGGGCCTTAGATGGTGAGACTCTATAGTCCCTTTTAGACAGGAAATTTAAAAGAGCGGAGGTATCAGTTTTGCTGATCTCCAATGATAGGCTGCAAAGTAAAATGTCATCCACATACTGTATGAGTTTAGACTTAGGGAGAGACAGGGAGAGCAGGTCAGAAGCTAAAGCCTGGCCAAACAGGTGTGGGCTGTTCTGGAATCCCTGGGGAAGGACAGTCCAGGTGAGCTGTGTGGAGAGGTGAGTGTCAGGATCAGTCCAGGTGAAGGCAAAGATGTTTTGAGATTGAGGGCTGAGAGGAATAAAGAAAAAAAGCATCCTTGAGGTCCAGAACTGAAAAGTGGGAGGTTCCTGGAGGGATATTGCATAGAAGGGTGAGAGGATTAGGAACTATTGGATGGAGAGGAACCACTGCGGAGTTAATGAGCTGGAGGTCTTGAACCAGGCAATAGGTTCCATTAGATTTTTTAACAGCAAGTATAGGGGTGTTAAAGGGAGAAGAGGTGGGGCGAAGCAGCTTTTTTCTTAAAAGGTCAGAAATAATAGGCTTAAGTCCCTTAAGGCTCTAGAGAGAGAGAGAGGGTACTGAGCTTGGGTAATGTACTTAGTAGGATCTTGTAATTGGATAACAATGGTGTTTAGCAAAGGAGGGGTTTTGGGTGTCCCAGACTTGGGGGGTCCACCTGGGAGGCTGGTAAAGGAAAAGACATATTAGGGTTGGGAGGTTGGGAGGCTAGGAGAAGGAGGAGTGGAGCTGCTGGTGAGTCTGGGGTAAGGTTAATGGGAGCAAAGGAAATGGATTTGTTAAAAAATCCCTTCCCATAAGAGATCCCGGGCAGGTTGGCATGACTAAAAATGAATGAGTGAGATAAATGCCCCTAAATACACAGTTAAGTGGTGGGGTCTGCTGAGGTAGATAAGGCTGTCCCCCTACCCCGACAATAGGGAAACTAGAAGGAGAAGTAGGTTCCCAGAATTCCCTCAGTATCGAGTATGTGGCTCTGGTATCCAAGAGAAAGGAGATGGGCCGTCCTGATACCATGATGAATACCCGTGGCTCCTCATTACAGATGATGGTTGTGGTTGGGTCAAAGAGCCCTGGCAGCCTCACTCATCCATGGCCAGACCTGGAAGGTCAACTTGGGAATTTTCTGGGTCCGATGTCTCCATGCCATTATGTGCACCAGGACAATCTACTGACCAATGACCTTCCCTATGGCACTTTGGACAAGGTCTCCTAGGACTAAGATGAGGATTAGGGCATGCTCGGGCCCAGTGACCAGTTTTACCACATTTGAAACACAGACCTGGTGGTTCTCGAGCCCTGGTGGGCGGAGGAGCAGCACGGACAGCACGGATTGGGCGGTCTGTCACCTCGGCCGGTTGGGAGGCCATAGCTAACATGTGACAGTGATGTGGGCTTTGTCATTTCTTGCATGGTACACCTTAAAAGCCAGCTCTAGAACTTCTGCCTGCGGGGTCAAGGGGCCTCTCTCCAAACATCTAAGTTTAGCCCTAATGTCAGAGTAGCACTGACTAAAAAGATGAGTCATCAGTAACTGTCTGCCTTCCACGGTCTCTGGATCTAAGTTAGTATACTGTAACAGAGCTTTTGTGAGGTGTTCCAAAAATGCGGAAGGATTTTTCTTCATATCCTGAATGATCTCTGAGAGCTTAGTATAGTTTACTGGCTTGAGGGCAGCCTTGCGGAGACCTGCCAAGAGGCAAATTAAAAACCTGCCGAAGCTAAAATCCCACTGGGAGTATTATAATCCCAGTGTGGCTCTTGCTCTGGGACCACCTCTGCTCCAGGAGGGTGGGAGGCAAGAGTTTGGTGAATCTTGTCTGCATGTGTACTGGCCTGCTCCCAAACTCACCTGTGTTCTTCAGGAAGTAGGTTATTAGATAGGATCATATAGATGTCATGAAGGTGAGATTATAGGATTAGGTAAGATATTGGAATTGTTTCATGAAAGTGGTAGAATTAGATGTGTAGGAACCCAGTAATTTTTCTATATGGGAAAGTTCTGAGAGTGTAAAAAGAACATGTACCCTAATCAATCCATCTACGCCGGCCACCTCTCGCAACGGAAGAACTGTCACAGGCTTGGCTTGATTAGGGGTAGGTTCTATAGCATCACGGGAACGTGTGAGAGGAGGGGTAAAGTAGAGCAGGGCGGCCGCCACAGCCAGGCACCAGAGAGGAAGAATGATTTAGCGGGGCTATTGGAGCAGATAGGGAGGGGAGAGAGGGAGACACAGAGCGAGTGGCGGGAGGTGGTGAGGCAGCTGCAGAAGCTAAAGAGGCAGGGGTAAGAGCTGGGGCCAAAGGGGCCGGAGCAGAAACTGAGGGAATGGGGGTAGCTTCCCGCTGAGGTCGAAAAGACAGAGGTTCATTAGCTGGGTCCAGAGCGGAAGTGGGGGGTTCTTCAGGAGCAGATGGCATAGCCAGAAACACATGAGCAGGTGAACAGTTTGCAAGGACAGAGGGCTTAGACTTAGAGCTGAAGTAGAAAAAGGCTTGGATATAGGGAAGCTCCTTCCATTTGCCTGTGCGCTGACAATAATTAGAAAGCTCCTGTAAAATATCGGGGTTAAAGGTGCTGTTAGACAGCCATTTTTGATTGTTATCTAAATTGTAACAAGGCCATGTTTTTGAACAAAGGTGGACAAGTGTGGGAGTCTGAAGGTAGGGCATTAAGGCCTGAGGTTTTAGGGCCTCTAAAAGGCACCCCAGGGGAGAGGCCGGATTGATAGGCTTGGAAGGTTTGCTTCCCATGGTTAAAGCCGTGTAAACCCGCAAAAACAGTGACACCACAAGGCTCCACAGAAGACGTCTCTTGACTGTGGGGCAGGGTGTAAATCAGCGTGACCTTCGCAAGACTGGCGTGGGTGTCCCCTCAAGCCACGAGTGGGAAGGTAAGGCCTGGCTGGATCCAGTCGGTGATCCAAACCCAGAGAGGCCAGAGGCTGTCCAAGCAGCCTTAGAAAAGAGAAAAAGAAAGAAAAAGAAATGGAAAAAAAGAGAAAGAAAGATCTGAGGGACCCTGGACCTTCAGTCATGGGTGGGTTGGCCCTGGGCCGTCCCAAACATGAGTTTAACTAAGGGAAGCAAACCACAGATGAATGCCAGGGAAGGGAACAACCACTTCCTTGAAGACCATGGTTGGGGGGGCAGTCCCTCTGTCTGTAGGAACTCCAGAGGGTTGCCAGGAGCTCAGCTGGTCAATTCCTCGGGTTCAAAGAAATGGTTAAGCTGACCAGAATGGGGACACTCACCATTGGAAGCCGGTGTTGTTCAGAGAGTTTGCGCTCAGGCATATGGAATACGTAGGTTGTCCTTGAGAAAATCCCCGGTTGCGATTCCTATCCCAGGAATCTGGGGCAGATACCGGCCCCATGACAGGGGCCTGAGGGGAAAATCTCTCGAGCCTCGGCACCAAATGTTATGTCCGGCACGAGTGGGAAAAAGACACGAGACGTGAATGAACTCACTTAGGAGTTTATTAGAGAAGAAAAGTGCTCACAGGCCTGACGAAATGTGTACAATGGGGGGAGGGAAGTGCAAAGATGGCGCATCCAGCTTTTAAAGGCCACCTAGGACATGCAGACGGGGGAAGACGTGACTACATCAGACGCTGATGACAGGCGACCCTATGCCTTGCACATGCACACAGGGGCTTTAGTTGACGTAGATGGCAGGCGACCCACACATGCACACAAGGGCTTTAGTTGAGTCACACATGAGGGTAACCATGCATGCGTGCACGTGGGTCACGCGGGCCCTTTGTTCCCAAGGGTCTGTCCACATGTGCCTGCCTTTAGAACCCAGAAGCCATACAGGTGGCTGAATAATTACAAATCCCATTTTTGTTGCCACCATGGGGGGGGGTCTTCCTGGTTCTCCCTGTTTTTCCTGGATGTTGAGACTCTCATGCTGAGAGCCCTTTCTGTGGAGGAGAACCATGGTGTTCACATGAACAGTGTCTTATGAAGAAGGAATTCGTTTCTACTTTGTCAGTTGGGGAAACTGAGGCTGAGAGCACCAATTGTTGCCTTTGAGTCTGGACCTGCCCTTGTGAGAGCTGCCACCTTGCCCAAGACACAGGAGACTGCTGGGAAAGCTGGGGAAAGCTGTGCCCCGAAGAAGGGAAGCCCCATGCTCTGTGGTGCCAGTACTTGGCCACTTCCCTTCACCAGGTGCCACGTCTGGGAAGTCAGAAAAGCAGAGCTGTGTGTGCCGGACTGTGTTGCTGTGTTCAAAATACCAAAGGAGAGCTTGATTTGGGCTCAGAGTTTCAGAGGGTTCAGTGCCCACTGGTCTCATGGGCTTGTGCAGAACATGGTGGCAAACACATGGCTGAGAAAAGTCAAACACATCACACTGTCCCAGGAAGCAGAAGACAGTCAGGAAGTGGATGGGGGAAGCATACTCCAGAGAACCCACCTATGGTGACCTACATTCTGCAGCCAGGCCCCAGTTCCCAGAGCTTCACAGCCTCCCAAGAGGACAGCCTTTAACAGTGGACTCTGGAAATTCCCAGTGGTTTCCAGAAGCAGATGTAGCCATGTGATCAAAAAGGACACCTGGTGCCTGGTGGTGACAGTTCTCACAGAACAGTGTGCTAGGTACCAAATTTCTCTTATGACAAAAGAACGGGCAGAAGTAGCTGGGGGGAGGAAGAAAGGAAGGAGGGAGGGAGGGAGGGAGGGAGGGAGATAGGTAGAAAAAAGGAAGGAAAGAAGGAAGGGTTGGTTGTGGTTCATGGTTCCAGTTCATCATGGCGGGGAGCAGGAGTGTGAGGTCACATAGCACCCAGGCAGGAAGCAGAGGGATGGGCATTGATGCTCAGCTCACTTCCTCCTTTCTATTCAGTCTGGGACTCCAGCCCACATCCAGGGAGAGTCTCTTTCCTCAATTAAACATCTCTGGAAACATCCCCCAGAGATGAGTCTCCCAGGTATCTCCAAATCCAGCCAAAATGACAGTACAGATGAGCCATCACAGTGGCTGCAAAGATGGATATGGCAGAGGCTGGCCGAGACCAGGGAACAATTGGAGACAGGCAGGCACTAACACTGAAGTCTGGTGACCATAGATGAAGCCCTGGGTCTACCCGACCCCACTGTGGGGCTGTGAGACTGTGGGCAAGTGGACCTACAACTCTGGGCCACAGCTGCTGTGCCTGCAAATGCAAACCTAGAATCACTCAACAGTTCACTGCTGAGTACTGCTCACAGAAGCTAGGACCAGGCCTGCACCCAGGCTCTGGAGGTACAAGGCAGAGGGAGAGACAAGGCTGGGCCACAGAGCTGTGTCTGTGGAGATCTGAGTGTCAACAAGTTGGCAGCAATGACTGCAAGGCCCTGGATGCTGAGCTCCCGCCTGTACTCATCCCATGGAGGCAGGCTGCCCAGCCACCGTGTGTCTGAGGCCCAGGAGGACAGCTGACCTTAAGTCTCTCCACGCATGGCTCTTTCTGTTGGACATCCTTAGGGAGTGGCCTCGGGAAGGTGTCTTCACTTCTCTGGGGCTCCATTTCCTCATCTGTAACACAGGGGCGTGACACAATCTGGCTGAATGGACATTTAGAGTGACATTTGATCTGTGGGGCACTCTTGGTGACTGTGGACAATGTCATCATTGCCATCGTGGCAGTTAAGGTTTCTGGGCAGGGAGGACCCTCGGAGTTTATAAGTCAGAGCAGGGCCGTGCAGCTCTGAGATTTATATCTCACATAATCTGTCAATTCTGCTTTTAATCAAAATCTACCTGCTGCTGGAATTAATTACTCTTAAAGTGTCCTCATTATGAAGCATTGAGGGATCCATGGTGGATTTGAGTGTCCCAAAGTCACCATATAAAATGTCTGACTGCTGTTGGCAGTGAAGCCGAGAGGTGAGGTGATTAGTACAGTTATCTCTCTCAGGAGTTCCTAAGAGGATGGGGTGCTGAACCCAAGGGGGATACGGAGGCTTCAGGGTACCTGTTCCTCCAAAGGCAGGAGCCGGCCTGGGGGCAGAGTGGCAGGCCCAGGCCAGGCCTGGCTGTCCAAGGGCAGCGGTGGTGTAAAGGATGTCCAGGAGATGTCAGGGAGACAGGCTCCCACGGAGCATCAGGGCCACAGAGAGTTTGTGCTGATCCCGGGTGGCATGTGGAGTCCCTGCTGGGTTGACACCAGATCAGGGTCTGACACAAAGCACTGGTCAGAGGTCAGACTGCAAAAGGCACAGCGGGGGAGCAGTTGGGAGGGACTGCAGGCATCAGGAGGCTGCCACAGGACAGGACAGGCAGGAAAGGGCCCATGACAGCAACAGAGGGAAGAAGCAAAGAAACCTGGTTCCTCTCTCTCTCTCTTTCTGTCGGTGTGTGTGTGTGTGTGTGTGTGTGTGTGTGTGTGTGTGTGTGTGTGTGTGTGTGTGATAACTGGAACCCAGAGGGTGAAGCCAGGATGTGCCCAGCCCTTGCAAGGCTGTTCAGCACATGAATGTAAGGGTCAGATTTCCTACGCAAAACATTTGGGAGACACATTTAAACACAATACAGCACAGGACATATCTGGTAAGTCAAGTTGGCAAGAAGTTCTATAAGGGCTCCCCAGAGACACAGGCCCAATAGAGGAAACACACACACGTGTGTGTGTGTCTGCACACACATGAATGTGTTAGTAAACTGGCCCACGTGATCATGTATCAATTTAGGAAGGCAGAGGACAGGGTCAAGCTAGCCAGTTTATAACTCACTCCCACAGGACTACCCAGAGTCCCATGAGACCCACATTAACCCCTTCCAAGAGGGTTTTCCAGTGATGTAATCACTCCCAGTGTAAGGTTTCACCATCTCTCACCATCACCATACAGAGGACCAAACTTCCAAACCAAAAACCCTGAAAACAAGTCAGGTGGCACCACAACAGGTGCCAGTGGACTAGATGCAGGAGTTTGGGGAGAAGGTTCCCACATTAGAGCTGAGGTAGGCAATTGGATGAGGATCCCTGCATTAGTCAGCTACATGGTAATAATGCTGCATAACAAACAACCCCAATTCAGGAACTTAGAACTACAACATGGAGTCTGAAGCCATCTAGAAGCCAGCTGACTTCAAAGAAGGAGACATGGTTTAAACACCAGACTATTTCAAAAGTTCTCCAATGAATGTGTTTTCCTTTGACATGTGGAGGAGAAGTTAGTAAAATGGATAAGGTACTCTGGACAAAGGGAGAGAAATCAATAGTCGAAGAAGCTGTGGAGACACAGTTCTGAAGCAATTTGGAAAGCTTCATTCCAGCCGCCCTATAGCTAGAGGCACAGAGAGAGAGGCGTCTGTGCCCATTTATCCCAGGCCCAGGCAATTTCAGCTTTCTGATTAGCTTTGTGTAGCCAGCGGGGACTTTATCGGGCAGATAGCTTGTCACGTTAAACACAGGATGAGCTTGTCACTGGTCAGGGAGCCAACTTGGTGGGAGAGATTGGCTTGCCTCCCCTAATCGATGGCAACCCTGCGATGCTGCGAATTTTAACTGCCACCGAGTTGGCCCCTGCTCCTCCATCACGGGCTTTGAACTGTGGGATCACTCCATCTGTCAGAAACTATTAGAAGCCCTGGCTGCTAATGGAGAGACAGGGGGTGGACGTCCTTCCAAGGACAAGCTGCACACATAGAAAGGGGTGTTGACAGCCACACTTGGTGAGCATGGGGCATTGGATGATCAGAGAAGTGACATCCAACAAGCTGTTCCTGGACATACTGGAGTGATACCCCATAGGCCCTGAGGTGAAAGAGGGATATGGGCTCACTTGAGGAAAACTCCCACCATGACGGTGGCTGTGTGCAACATGGATAGACTTCGTCAGGAAAGTGTAAGACTACCTGGCGGCTGAGGCAAAGGGCTCTGCAGAGAAACGGCATCTCGCTTCCCAGACTGTCAAGCTTCTCATTCCTCAGATCGCTTGTCCCGCGGCCCCTGTGTCAGAGACCTGTCCCTGCCCCTACAGGGCTGGCTGGCCCAATGGACGGCAGCATCATGTGTGCTGTTGGTTCAGCAGGAAGAAAACTTGGAAGTCATCTGAGACTCTTTGTCCCCTCACAGTCCCCACTCACCCAAGTCTGGTCCTCTTCCCATGGCTTCCTCAAAATGGCCCTGCTGTCGTCACACACTGCCCACGTTGAGAGCCCCTCCCTGCTCCTGCTCCTCCTAGCTTTATCTCTTCATTTCTCTGTGAACAAAGACCAAAATATTCTATCCTTTTCGCTGTTCCCAGCACGCCCTGGTTGCCTGCCTGCCTCTTGCCGCCACACAAGCTGTTCCATGGCATGGAGTTCATGTCCCTGCAGCTCCCCCAAGCTCACTTCACTGTGCCCACATTCTAACTCGAATAATGCTTCTGCGGTGTGGCTGCCTGCACCCCAACCACACCTCTCTGGCCAGACCCCGAGACCTGAGCTGCCCCATCACTGGCCTCAGCAGGTCATGGTCCCTTCGTTCATCTGTCTCTGAACTCTGTGGGTGAGTTCACTGGACACCCACTCATGTCCTCTCTAGCCTTTCTCTACCACAGCTGAGGTCCCAACCTCCACTGTGGGGAAGAATGGCCATGTGATGCGGTCTGTCCAATGAGACCTAAACTCTGATCAACACTGTGGGTGCAAGTTTTCAGAGCACAGACTCCCCTTTGATGCTCTTTTCCATCGAAGGTTCTTTGAAATCTAGAGACAGTGTAGACAAGCCTGTGATCACTTTCCAACAAATGCAAACAGAAGAGCAAGACCAGGTGGGAACCCGGTCAGCTTCTGAACAAGCATCACTCGCCTCTCCTTGCCACTGGGTTATTGTCCTGTTTCTGGAGGCAAAGCTCAATCCTCAGCCATGCAAACTCCATCAGGGGACAGTCCGGGTTTATTGTTTTAGTTTGGTTTGCTGTTTACTCCTGAGCATCCCAGGACAACATCTGACCTGTGGTGTTTGCGTGAACATTTTCCACACTTGCTGTGGAAATGTCTGTAGAGAGAGCTGTGCTCCCTGTGGGAGTGTCTGCAGGGAGAGCTGTGCTCCCTATGGGAGGAGTGTTTGCAGGGAGAGCTGTGCTCCCTGTGGGAGGAGTATCTGTAGGGAGTGCTCTGCTCCCTGTGGGAGGAGTGTCTGCGGGGAGAGCTGTGCTCCCTGTGGGAGGAGTATCTGTAGGGAGAGCTTTGCTCCCTGTGGGAAGAGTGTTTGCAGGGAGTGCTGTGCTCCCTGTGGGAGGAGTGTCTGTGGGGAGAGCTGTGCTCCCTGTGGGAAAAGTATCTGTAAGGAGTGCTGTGCTCCCTGTGGGAGTGTCTGCAGGGAATATTGTGCTCCCTGTGGGAGGAGTGTCTGCAGGGAGAGCTGTGCTCCCTGTGGGAGGAATATCTTCAGGGAGAGCTGTGGTCCCTGTGGGAGGAGTGTCTGTGGGAAGAGATGTGCTCCCTGTGGAAGTGTCTGCAGGGAGAGCTGTGCTCCTATAGCTCTGAGTGCACTGCCTGCTGTGTGAACCTCTCTGAGATATGTTCCCTTAAACACAAAACCAGCTAATAACGCCATGCTCTTGAGAGTCTAAAAATGTGCCCAGTAGCTAGAAACATTCCACCTCAGAGAAGCTCTGTGACAGTCACTGGGGCATGAGTGACAGCCCTCCTGCCTGCCACCTCCACCCTGAGCGCTAAGAGGCACAAAGATGGGTGTTGACCACTGAAGGCAGGTGTGGCCAAGGCCTGGGTAGCAGGCTGTATCTTCCAGCTTAGTCCACAAAACAAGGTTTGTTCAAATGTAGGAAGAAATTGCAGGACCTCTAGATATGTGGGCTGATGCTGCAGAAGGAAAGGGACACAGTTGTGTCCCTGGGACAGCCTGGAGCCCAGCTCCCTTTCTCCCCTCAGCTGACAAGCTCATGAAGACCCTGAGGTGGCTGAGTGTCAGGGGGCCACAAGAACATGGCTACTGAGGTGCCTGGATAAGAACAAGATGTCCATCCTGAAGGCTGGACCAGAGGAGTGAGGGTGTAAACGAGTACATGCTGGGATGGGCAGGTGTTCCTAGGGAACCAGATGTGCTCTCAACAATGGGCATTGGGAGATGTTCAGCCAGTGATCTGGACCATAGCCAGTTTTTCAATGGCAGGTTCCTGAGGGGAGGACCAGGGATGAGAAAATAAAAGAGATGGGAAAAGTGGGGCCAGCAGATCCTGCATAAGCTGAAGGTGCATGCAAGCAAGTGTATTTAGGAATACAGCGTCTTATATATAGGTCTCAGGGGGAAATGGGACAGACTCAGCAGAAAAGTATCATAAATGGGACAAAGCCAGCAGGAAATTGATCAAACAATGTTGCACAAAGGAAACGCGGGACATCTCCAGAGTGTCGCAGACAGAGCACATAGCGGCCTTGGGACTGATAACTCCAATCTCTTCGGGGAAAGACAGGTTCCCAGGAACTGAAACCTTAATTCTTTCCAGGCTCTGACCCCAGCCCCAGACCAGGCCTTGTCAAGTCGGCCCCTGGGCAAAGACATGGAACTAACATTCCGTTTGTGACTCCCAACAAACCAGGCTGCAGGCCAAGGACCCCATTCGGCGGAGGCGTATCATGGGGGGGGGGGCAAAGGCAGTGGATGCTGGCGATAGCCAGGATGAGGAAGGGTGCTGCAGCCCCTGTCCCTGAGATCCCAGATGTGACAGACTGCCATTGCTTCTCCGAGTCACTGGGAGCTAGGTGAGTATCAGCACAGAGCTGGGCAGAAGGCACCCATGGAGGTGACAGACACACCTGGCTCACAGGTGTCACTTGTTCCTCCAGTCTCTGCTTTGAAGGGACGAGACCAAAGGGTCTCTATCCATGAAGCTACGGCTGGGTTTTGAGGGTCATTGGAGTCCAATAAGGTCATCAGGATAGGGCTCTTTGACAACCAGGGTGATATTACAAGAACAGAAAAACGACCAGAGGAGCCTTGTGTGCACCTCACCTCCTAATGTGAACGCTCTGCTCTCCTCTCTCTGGACTATAGGCCAAGAGGCCATCACCAGTCATGGGGCCTTCACGGGAACTGAAGCAAACCCGGCCTCTTTTCTTTATAGCTTGCTCAGTTTGGGAAACGATGTCATCGGCAAAAGAGGACGTTCCAGTACACCTTCCCAGGTCAGCTTTCACCACATCGCCTTTCCTGCAGGACAGCAAAGATGATGCCATGACATTTGAGCCAAGCGATCTCCCATGTCTCTGACAGTGACCCCCAGAGCCCAGGGAGTGGGGGACCATCCTGAGATCAGAGGCGTGAAGCAAACTCCCTGGGTCTCAGCCACCAAAGAGCAGAACTAGCGAAGGAGCCTGAGGCCATGATCTGCTTCTCTGAGAGAGTCTCCATTCCAGGCCCATGAAGCCTCATGTTTAAGTGTGGATGAGGACATTTGGGGGTGTTGGTCTGCTGTGTCTTTGGGTACTGAGAATCAAATCTAGGGCCCCACAAATTCTAGGTGAGCACTTTGCTCCTGGGTCCCTGGCCCTCTTAGTCTTTTTAAGACAGTGTCTCATTAAGTTGCCCCCAGTCAGGCCTTGAACTTATGACCCTCCTGCCTCAGCCTTCCCAGTAGTTGGGATTATGGTTCTGCAAACTGAGGCCTAGTATCTTGACCCTGGTGATAGTTTTTTAAGTATGTCCATGTCAGACCTTACCATCTCATGCGCTTTACTTGTGTGTTGACCATGAATGAATGTTGTAGACGACATACATGTATATACATCAATGATTCTGTAATTATGTGTTGATGGAAAAACAAAGCTATTTCTAAAGCAACCAAAATACCACAGTAGCTGACATGGAGCTGTGACTTCGGCCAGCTGAGATCAACAGTGTAGAGTTTGAGGAGCGGCCCCTAGTCACCTTGATCCTCTGCCCCTGTTGTGTGGTCCTTGCCACAGCTGAATCTCAGTAACACTTGGGAAAAAACTTAAATCCTAGGCCTCATCCCACATCTGTGAAGATGTCTCTCTGCCAATCAGTCTCAGTCTGGAAGGTTACTTTTTTATGTCTCTCAGGAGCTGCAGACATATGGTATCTGTGTGCGTGTGTGCATGTGCGTGCGTACTTGTGTGTGTATGTGTGTGTGTGTGTGTTGAGCCTGCACTGAGCCAGAGGTACTCATCCTTGCCCACTGGAGTTCTAAAGAGCAGGATTAAGCAGGGTCCTGTTCTGCTCACAAAGACAAGACTTCCAGAAGGCATATGAGGTCCCAAAGCTTGGTCACACCCTCTGTGTCTCAGAATACATCAATGCCCACAGCATGGCACAAGGCACAGCACAAATGCCTCCACTGCTGTGAGGACTCCTGTCATGTCAAACTCATGGCGCCAGGACCCTTGAGCAAGCAGTCATCCGCACAGTCAAGGACGACAGAGACAAGCAGAGCCTGGTGGTCTACGAAAGCCAGCATCAGAGCTGATTGCTCCGTGAACTTGGCGAGTTCATCTTTACAGTGGGGAAACTGAGCCTAGAGAAAGGCAGCCACTTGAGTCCTGGGTGAGGGAGGAAGACAAGAAAGTCTTCCTCCCCCTCTGCAGTCTGCTGATTTTACAGGTTCCCATGTGCCCTGCAAGTGGGCCAGTCAACCAGCGAGTATTTCCTGAGCGCTAAGTTCCAGTCGTGCTAAGATCACATCAAGAAGCAAATAGATGAGGGTGTGCCTCTGTGACCCGTGCTCTCCAGAGGGGTGGCATCTACAATACATGTGAACTCAGAGGAAGGACATGCACGGCCTGAGTGTGAAGGAAACTGTCCAGCGGTGGTCCCCTAAGAACCCAGCTCCACTGGTCCAGCAGGAGGAGTGGGTGTGCAGTGAGGGCTGGAGCCCTAGGCAGGGGACGAATGCGTGTCCTGCTGGCCTTGACCCTTTTAGTTGTACCTCAAACAAGTCCCAAGAGACAGAGTACTCATCGTCTGTCTGCCTGACCATCTCCTTCTGTCTCCATGGAGACTGAAACCGACCTTCCTCATCCCACCTTATGAGGCACAAGTCCCTGTCAAAGTATCCTGTGGCTGCATCCGCTTCCCCTCCAGCTGACAACCGATGGTATGAGCACTGGGAGAGTCGTGAGCCCCAGAAGCTAATTTGTCCTGGGATATAGTGATGCACAGCACTATATAGTAAGACCTTGTCTCACAGAGAAAAAGAAAACATCCCCTTGGATCTAAACCTCACTTTCTATGACCTGTGACCTTACCCAAACTGTAGAACCATTGTGAACCTCACTTTCCTCATCTGTACTGGGGTGACCTCAACACCCATGACAGAGGGATTCCGAGGGAGATTCGAAGGGATTAACTCTTTTGTTTGTTCATTGTTCTTTGGTGGGGGTAGAAGCCAGGGTCTTGTTCATGCCAGACAAGCCAGGGACCACTACATTGCACCCTCGCACACAAGGGTCTCAGACTCTCCCCCAACATGTCAGCCAGCACGGCCCACACTCGCACCGTGTGCCCCCATCTTGCTCCACCACGAGTTAATCTCACATCAGAATGCAAACACAAATACTCCATTCAGGTTTACAGACTGTTTTGTTCCTTAATAGACTTTAGCATGGCTTCCTCTCACTGAATCATCCCTGATGTCATGTTGCTCTCTCCTTAGAGATGTAGTGTCCCTTGGCACGTTGCAAGAATGCCAAGAAGACACTGTCTGGGGCTCTCTGGTGGCCCAGCCTGGTCATGCAGATGAGTGGTAGAAGGAGTGTTTGTGATGAGCCAGGGTCTCGGGGCTCCTGAAGGGGCTCCACTGGGCCCCCATTCCCTTCTTCACCCACAAGGAAGAGGCAATAGCAGCCAATGAAGCAAGGCCCTGTGCATTGCCATCGCTGTAATATAACTTTATACACAAGAACTTGGAGGTCAGAGAATTCAAGCGCCAGGACTGAGACCACACAGCCCATGACTTCCCGGGTTTGGAGAGAATGTGTCTGTGGCACAATTTTTCCTTCATTCACATCCACAGTCACAAAAACAGGGACACTCTGAGAAAGACATCTAGAGGGGGTATTACCATAGTGCATGCTCAAAAAAAACTAAGATCCCTATAAATCATTCAGCAGTAGAATCTCAAGGAATCGACATTGTCACTGTGGTTTGCCTTTTGTCAAGATGATGTCATGAGGCCCATGAATGTTTATCAAGCCCTTAGTGCATACAAGTCAATGATGCAAAGACTTAAACCCACAGGTAGGACCTCATCTACAGGACTGGTGTGACTAGATGTCACGGTGGGGACTCATGGCTCCTTTGAGAAGGAGAAGGGGCACTCAAAACATGGCATTTGAGCTGAGATTGGGCAGCGAGGAGGTGGCAGACAGATGGAGTCCAGGAACAAGAGGGTTTCAGGCACAGGGAAGATTAGCCTCTCAGAGCCACTGGAGCTGGGCGATGGGGAGTGGAGAGGAACAAAGGAGGCTGGGAGCCAACAGGGCCGCCCAGCATGGTTGCCAGTTGAAGAGCGAGATTAGTCTCAGTGCAGGGTATGAGTTGGCCACCTTGCATGCTAAGGGACCTTCCTGGCTGCCTCATGGAGACCAGGATATAGAACACATAGGAGCAGAGCGGTGGCTCCTAAAGCATCGGGCAGATTCTCTATGGCACCCCGGGATGCTCCAGAGAAAGACAAGCTGATAGTGGTGGAAGACAAGATATAAAGGTGGCTGTCCAGGGCAGAGGGTGGGGCCAGATATAGAGGTGGCTGTCCAGGGCAGAGGTGGGGCCAGATATAGAGGTGGCTGTCCAGGGCAGAGGGTGGGGCCAGATATAGAGGTGGCTGTCCAGGGCAGAGGTGGGGCTATGCACCATGAGGCCTTCAAACTTTTTCCGGATGAGAAGAGACCAACTATTCCTTGGGAGAAACCAACTTTTGATAAGTTGATGTGAATCCTGGGCAGCAGTTCACCTCACTGGAGCAGTATGGAATGCTAGAGTGCTCTAGGAACCAAGGTTAGGATCAGGGCTGCTGTGAGGGGCATAGAAAGAAAACCAACCCCCCTGATCTCTGTGGGTCACCACTAAGGATCCCTTCCTCCATCTCCTCACTTCTGTTTCTCCCTCTGTATCCTCCATCTGGTCCTAATCCAGTTGCACCACTTACTAGGAGAGTGACCTGCCCTCTCTGAGACTCCATTTATTGTTCTGCAGATTGGAGACGGAATCCCTACATGTGGGCATCCTGACAGTGTCTCCTTCATGCCACCCAACCAAATGCACATGGTTACAATATGGACTGGACTCATTCCAAGACAGTTCTATAGGTATCGCTGCCGTCGCATTAGTACACTGATAGTTCGCAGGCCTTTGGATGTTGTTCTCTCTACCCCTCTCTGATCCCTGGGGCCACAGCTCACCCACTTCCTGGTACTATACATCAGTCTGCATCTTCAAGAAGACCTCTCTCTGCTCTGGCTTCTTACATACTCAACACGCAGTGATGACACATGCACTCTTCCATGGAGAGGCATGTCACTCCTGCTGTGTTCAGCTGTCACTCATGAGGAAGCTGTCCCAGCTCCCTACACAAGCCTCCACATGCGCAAATGCTGTCATTCCTCTTAGGAAAGGCCAGGAGTGGAGTTTCTGGTAGCTGTAAGTTTGTGTTATAACTGTTTTCTGAAGCAGGTGTGACATTTGACATGGTCCTCCGGCCTGTAGAAGAGCCCCAGCTGGAGGTGTCCTGATGGCCTTTAGTATATCCTCCCCCCTCCCCCCTTTCTCCTCTTTGGAAATGGGTGGGTCGTGGCTCTTGAGAATGCCAGGCAAGTGCTCTGCCATCCAGAGGCACCCCAGCCTTACCCTGCCACTACCTTGCATACCCCCAGTGACTAGGGCTGTGGGTCCCAGTCTGTGATCTTCTTGTCATCCCCTGTCTCTTGAACATTGTGCTCCTCTGGGAGGTGGCTGGTGTTCTTGGCTTATCAGACCAGATGGGCAGACACTTCCTCCCAGGCCAGGCTTGAACATTGTGCTCCTCTGGGAGGTGGCTGGTGTTCTTGGCTTATCAGAGCAGATGGGCAGACCCTTCCTCCCAGGCCAGGCTTGGCTTTTTGTCCTCATGCAAGTATTTCTGCTTTGATGTTTAGTCTTGTTCCTTCCCTGGGGGTTTTTCTACTCCCTGGGAATGTCCTGTTATAGTACACAGTATTCACCAGGTGACAGATGTCACCATGGTCCTATGAAGGAGAGGAAGGGCCGAAAGCACAACATGGCATCCAGTGCCTTGGCCCTCTCTATGGAGCCCTAAGTCCTCAGTTTCCCCTTGTGAGGTGAGCTTGTCCCTGAGGCCCTCTCCTTGCATGGACAAGTGTTAACACCTTCAGAGGTTGAAAGCAAACACATGGGAAGACATATAAGTGCATGAAACTCGGCACCTCAGAAGCAGGACACCCCCCCACCTCCACTTCCCCCAACACACCCCGATAAGGACCTTTGGAGCAGGAGTGACCATTGAGATTTTCTTGTTGGCTTTTGGAGGAGGCCTGTAAAGGTTGTGCAGTCCCTCACCTTAAAGCCCCCATATTCCCCTGAGGTTCTGTGGGTACTGGCTAGGGTTCAGAAGCAAGGATTTTAAAAAGCCTCTGGGCCAGGGTTATGTAACGAATTAGGTCGGTATGATGAATAAGTAGGCCAGTTCAAGAATAACAACTATACTTTAATGACTATAATGGGAAAAACTCACTGTACAAGAGTGGGAGGTCTGACTTCCTATATGTCCGGCAGGCACCACGCAGAGAGGGCGCGACCTTAATTCTCCCAGTTTTCCTCCTCCGCTGCAGGTAGCCATGCCTTAATTAGATGTGATTGGTTGATAGGGTTTCCCCATCATCTCCTCCTTTTGCCTAAACAAGATCGATCCAAACCCAATACAACTACATACAATAGGAACAGATACCAAATATAAAATTACAAACAATAAACAATATCAAGCAAGGAATACATAACAAAAGTTTTACTAAACATTCTATTTCAAGGAGTCTAAATATTGCATTGAAATTAAGCTTGGCTAAGTCATGAGGAAGGTAACTACAATTATCTAATCTTCAATTCCATCAACGATCTGAAAAGGGAAACAATATTACTTGAGTGAACAGGAAATGCAATTGAGAAACTTCCAAAATGTACAACAAATAACAGGGACAACTGACTACCTGGGCAATCACCCAAAGTCTCATTTGCAATGTTGAAGCAACCAACTTTGGCTAAGGACTAACGTAACTGACATACCATTTTCAAAGGCAAGAAACTTTTCAAAACTATCTTACCCTGTCTTGGCAGGATATGACAGTCCTGTTTAATCCATTTACAGATACTCTGTATCTCTGTCAGTGATTGAGGTATGGGCATTTCTTTGCCCAAAGGCCAGTTCTGCCAAGAAGAAAGGCTTCAGGTGGAGTGTCTTTGGTGCTCAACATTCTCTCGGGAATAGATCAGTATTGCCAGGAGTGATTGTGTCTCACTACCATGGAACTCTAAGTTAGATTAAAAGCCATTTTCTACAGCTCTTTGAAAGGGTTGAAGATTATCTGTCTATACTGAATATAATCTCTATGTATCTAAAGAACCTAATAAGTCTAATTATAAATATGACAAAAATAGATGACTATTGATCTATAATTCTCAATACCTATCTAACTTAAAGACAAAGACAATAAACAACTGTGCAATAAATAAGGACAATGACCTTCAAATGTAAACAATGTATAAGTATCTTGATCAGAGGTAGTAATGTACATTGCGATGTGGTAGATATATATATCAATACATAAACAATGTTTTAAACAGAGGTAGAAACATACATGCATACAATATTCAGCATAATTTAACTTTATATCAATATGCAAGAATCAATACCAATATAATTGTCTAAAAACAATAATTCACAAATACCAATCTATTATCACATCATCCAATTATCCCTCTTTTTTTTCTTTTTTCTTTTCAAAAAGATCCCTGACCCTATAAAATTCCTCCCCCATCCCTCAACCGTATACCAATTATAATCAACCCCTAAATGATGTCCCTAAGCCTGAGGGCAAACTTTTCTGGGAGAGGGGACGTTGTCCTCTAAAATTGCTTCCAGCTGTCATGGGGGCGACATTCTTTCTAAGGGATCCTGTTAAAGTAAATGATGGTTAAATTCCAAGATTAACATTTAGCCTGATAAAATTGTAAACAATCTCTGAGTATTTTGTGGAGGTCTGGCCAGAAAGTTGTAAAAGATGTGCACCATTTTAGCTAACCAAGTTGGAACCATTTTGTGCAGCTAGTACTCAAAACAGGTCTTGTAGTAGTGCTATCAGTATCATAACGTCATATTAACCAGGTGGAGTTGTTGTTGTGGGGCCCCATCTTCTTCCTGGAAACTTCAAAGATTAGTGCAGGAAAATTTATTGTTTATTATGGAAAACTTAAGCATTATTTATATAGACATACATATATATTCAATGAAAGGTATGATAAAGACAAAAATAGATGCAAAGAAAGGCAAAGAAGTTTTATAAATTATGTTTTCCTTCTGTCCCATATCATGGCTCTTGACATGAGACAGAAACTCTGGGTTGTCTTTTAACAACAGGCTTGGAATTAGAGAGGAACTGAACCAAAAATCCAACTCCAAGACCAGCACCATATATTTATGAATATAAATACATTTATATATATATGTATGTTTTGAAAATTTTCACTTATGGAACATATTCGATTTTCTTGCTGATCCTTATTGGGCTGTAAATTGTTTCCATCTGTCAGTATTCAAACATCCAGGGTCCCTTGAATTTTTTGAAGATGAGTGTTTTCCTGAGGAGATAAGAACAGAACCCTGCCCCCATTCTATGTTTTTCTTACCACCTGTATGGTTATCATCATTGTGGATGAGCTGTCATTCCTCCTTTCCAAGAGGTTTCTCCTCTTCAAACCGAACCTTTACTAATTTCTATAGTATCCATAATTTTTCTTCTCCTGTGGAAACGAGAGCAAAACCCCTTCCCCAATGCAGCACATCTCCTGGCTTCCATTGCAAGGTCAGCACATCCTTGAAATAAACTGGTTGATTTAATTCAGGAGACTTTTCCATTATCCAATGTCTTTCTGCTGCTGTTGTCCCTTTCTCATTAGCGTTAAAAAATTTAAGGTTAATAAAGCATTATGTAATCTATTTCTGGGGGCATTTTCCACCCCTTTCTGCTTGTGTAACATATCCTTTATAGTTCAATTTGATCTTTCTATAACTGCTTGACCTGTAGGATTGTGTGGTATACCTTTAACATGCATAATATTATAATAAGCAAAAAAATGTTTCATTTTCCTAGAGACATAAGCTGGACCATTATCTGTCTTTATTTGTGCAGGTATACCCATGATGGCCATGACTTCTAATAAATGTATGATTGCCGAATCAGCTTTTTCTGAGCTTAAAGCAGTTGCCCACTGAAAACCTGAATAAGTGTCAATGGTGTTGTGTATATATTTTAATTTGCCAAATTCTGCAAAGTAAAACACATCCATCTGCCAAATTTCATTCCTTTGAGTACTCTTTGGGTTAGTCCCTGCAGGTAGTGGTGTTTCGTTATAGAAAGAGCAAGTACGGCATCTCTTTATAATCTCCTTAGCTTGTTGCCATGTTATAGAAAATTCTTTCTTTAAACCTTTGTTATTGACGTGATTTTTTTATGAAATTCAGAGGCCTGCAGCACACTTCCAATCAATAATTGATCAATTTCTGCATTACCTTGTGCTAGAGGACATGGCAGATCCGTATGAGATCGGATGTGTGTTATGTATATATAGGGCACAGCCTATTCCTGATCATGTCTTGCACCTGGATAAACAATGAAGTCAATTCTGTATCATCTGGTATAAATTCAGTGGTTTCAATATGCAAGATAACTCTGCATATTGTGAGTCAGTAACTATATTAAGAGGTTCTTTAAAATCCCTTAGCACCATGAGAATGGCATATAATTCTGCCTTCTAGACAGAATTATAAGGGCTTTGTTCCACCTTACTCAATTCGTCTCATTTGTAACCTGCCTTCCCTGATTTATTTGCATCAGTATAAAATGTGCAGGCTCCAGTTACTGGAGCATCACATATGATTCGAGGAAGAATCCAAGAAGTTCTCTTTATAAGGTTAAGCTTATCGCTTTTGGGATATTTGCTATTAATTTCTCCCAAAAAATTAACACTAACTCTTTGCCATGGTTCATTGTCTTCACATAACTTTCTTATCTCATCAGTAGTGAAAGGCACTATAATTTCTGCTGGGTCTATGCCTGCTAGTTGACGAAGTCTCAATTTACCTTTTATAATTAATTCAGAGACTTTTTCCACATAAGTTTTTAATTTTTTAATTGGTTTATGTGGTAAAAAGATCCATTCTAAGATAATATCATCTCTCTGCATTAAAATTCCTGTAGGAGAAATTCTGGAAGTCAATATGATTAGTATACAACTAAGCTTTGGATTCACCCTATCCACATGAGCCTCCTGTAATTTTTCCTCAACCATTGTCAGTTCCTTTTCTGCTTCAGCTGTCAACTCTCTGGGACTATTCAAGTCTATCACCATCTAAGGTTTTGTTTAAATGAATTATTAGATTAGGTGTTATCCCAACAGCCGGTCATAGGCTGGAGATGTCTCCTAACAATCTTTGAAAGTCATTAAGAATCCGTAACCAGTCTCTCCTAATTTGTGCCTTTTGTGTCCTAATTTTCTGTAAGCCTATTTTATAACAGTGGTAGTTGACAGACTCTCCTCTCTGTATTTTTTCAGGATCAATCTGCAGTCCCCATTTAGGTAAAACTATCTTTACTTCTTCAAACATTCTTTCTAAAATATCCATGTTTGAATCAGATAGCAAAATATCATCCATGTAATGGTAAATTATACACTTAGGAAATTGCTTATGTATTATTTCCAATGGTTGATTTACAAAATATTGACACAGGGTGGAGCTATTGAACATTCCCTGTGGGAGGATAGTCCACTGGTACCTCCTAGTAGGCTGAGAATTATTATAAGTAGGCACTGTGAAGGCAAACTTTTCTCTATCTTTTTCTTGTAAAGGTATAGTGAAAAAACAATCCTTTAAATCAATAACTATGAGAGGCCATCCCTTTGGTAACAGAGAGGGCAGAGAAATTCCCGATTGCAGGGGGCCCATAGGTTGAATAGCCTTGTTGATAGCTATAAGATCTGTCACCATTCTCCATTTTCCAGATGTTTTTCTTAGCAACAAATACATGAGAATTCCAAGGGCTGGTAGAGTCTTCTATATGTTGAGCATCTAATTGCTCTTGTACCAGCTGTTCTAAAGCCTGCAACTTTTCCTCAGCTAGGAGCCATTGCTTAACCCATATTGGCTTCTCAGTCAACCATTTTAAAGGCAGGGCTGTTGGTACATCTGAAGGGTTATCAATTGCTTTGTGTTCTTGTACAGCCCGAATGGCCAGTGTTCATCGTCAGTAATATCTTCTAATATTTTCCTCAGAAACATAAGCTTTAGGGGCTTCAGGAATGTTAATCTGGGTATTCCATTGCTGCAATAGGTCATGACCCCACAAATTCACTGCAATATTGGCTATATATGGCCTTAGTTTTCCTATTTGCCCTTCTGACCCTATGCATTTAACCCATCTCGTGCTTTGACTTACCCTAGATAGGGTTCCAATTCTCATGAACTGAACATCTACCTCCTGAAGAGGCCAATTTGGATGCCATGATTCTGGAGTAATGATACTTATATCCGCACCTATGTCTAGTAAGCCTTCAATAAAATGCCATTTATATACACTCTTACCTTTGGTCTTTGTTCATTTATAGAAGTCTGTCAGAATATACATTTCCTCTGTCCCACCAGAGTTCTTGACTCATTCTTCACATTTATCTCATCATTCAGACCATTATTGCTTTCGATAGCAGGCATGGGATCTTCTAATTTTCCTGACCAGACACGTTCTCCACAGGAACTGGGAATGACTGGACCACATTCATCATGGGGGTCTGCGAGAGGCCCCCCCCATGGCGTTTCCTGGTGGTATCGGGTTGTCTTGTCTATCTCTTGTTGACCTACATTCATTAGTGGAATGTCAGCCTTTGCCACACCTCCTACATAAATCTGAAGGCTGAGTCCTCCTATTCCTGTCATTCCCAGAATAGGCATTATTCCTGGAAATCCATTGTCTACAATCTCTTCTCATATGTCCCATTCTATCACAATTAAAACATTGGTATTTTGCTGTCTCCTCTTACCACTGGAGATTGCTTCTCCTACCCATGCTTTAGTACCATAGTCAAGTATCTTGACATTCATTGTATGCAAGACCCATTCATCCATGGGTGCTGATCTGATCTTTAAAGGCCCCAGGATCCTTTTGCACTCTATGTTGGCATTCTCATAAGCCAAAGATTCAATTATTATACGTCTAGCTTCTGAGTCAGTTATCCCTATTTGTACAGCCCTAGTTAGTCTTTGCAAAAAGTCACTAAAGGGTTCTCTCTGACCCTGTTTAACCCTGAGATATGATTCAACTCTCTGTCCTGGATCCTGAACCATGACCCAAGCATTTAAAGCTGCTGTGATACATACGGACAGGGTGTGGTCATCATAAAGAGCTTGGTCCTGAGGATCATAGTAGAGTCCATCACCTAGAATTTGATCTAGGGAAATCTCAGTTCCTTTTGCTCTTTCCTGTTGCTCTAAAATCCTCGCTTCCTCTTTAAGAAAGCATCTCCAGTGCAATTGCAGTCCATTTTCTAGGACAGCTGAGATTAACTGAGCCCAATCGTGAGGTGTGGCTTTGTTACTGAAAGCCCAGATTTTGACCATCTCCCTAACAAAGGACGAAGGAAGTATGTAAGTCACAATTGCTTGTTTAATTTCTTTTAAATCACTCATACGTGTAGGCTCCCATGTATATTCCTTGAGTATTTTGAGCCTGACACTTTTTCTGATGTTATTACTGGAAAGGCAGGTAGAACTCTGGGGAAAGTATCCCGAGGAGTTTTACGTATTGATGAAGTTAAATTTTGCCTTTTTACCTTTTGCTCCTGGTCACCAAAGTCAATAATTTTCCTCAATCCTTTCAAATCTGTTTATCACTGCCTTTTGCAAAGTCTGATCTCCTGTCCAGTATTCTGCTCTAATGCCCTCATTGAGGATTCTAAGTTATGAAGTCTGTCCATTAGAGATAATGTCTCATCCTTGGACATAATCTTCATTGCATGCATATTACCTTTTTGCAGAGACATTCTATCAGTTAATCTGTCATACCCCTTCAACAGAGTCTGATTAATACATTCAACAGTGCAAATTCTCTCAAATAATGTTTGAGCACCCATTGTCATGGACTGAGTCATATGTGTCAAATCAGCTGTTTCCTTCTCCAGAGTGCTAAATCTGTCTTTAAATGAATTACCATCAGACTGTACCTTTTCCAAATATATCTCAGTTGACTGAGTCCTGTTAAGCAAAGTCCTAGCATCCTCCTTCAGATGTGAAATCTCTTTTTTGAAAAGTTTGATATCAGTCTGGACCATTTCTAAAAGCAGATCATTTGACTGAGTTTTGGTATTTAAAGTGTTTGTATTGTCCTGTAGGTGTATGACCTCCTCTTTAAGGAGCTTGGTACTAGTTTGAATCGTGTTTAAAAGTACCTCAGCTGACTGAAAGTTGTTAGTTAAGCTGGTTGTGTCCTTCTTTAGATCTCCAATTTCTTTTCTAAGAAGCCTGGATTCAGTCTGTAAAGACTGCATCATCTTCCTATTGTCAAACCATATTTTTAAGAAAAAAATATATAGGACAAAACCAAACCCTAGGAATAGCAGTGTAGAAGGGATGTCATATGCATCTTGTAAGACTTCACCCATGGTGTAAGTGAAAAGGCTATTGAAACCTTGGACGGTTGGATTGTCTGACATATCCAAATCTCACCTGTGGTGTAATCAATTGGAGTAGGTGCAATAACCACTGCTTGCCAGTAGATGGCGCAGTGCAGTTGAATTCACGTGCTCATTTTAGATCTGAATTTAGGTGGAATAGGCTGAAAAATATACTCAAATCAAGATTTTTTTTAGTATAAATCACAGACCGTGTGCTCTGTGAAGGTCTGTGGCTGTTCAATAGTCTCCCACTCCAGCGGCGCAAACTGGGTACAGCAGGGTTTGTGGCCACGGAAGTGTACCAGGAAAGTGCACAGGAATGGCCTTTGCCCACAGCGGCGGTGGGCTGGATGCCGCATAGGGTGGGGGTGTCAATTGGCGGCACAAGTGGCGGCATGGGGGGGAGCTGCGCAGGCGGCTGGGGGGAAGCTAGGACAGTCTATGCCCATATGAATGCAGAGTGGCGGTGGCTGACCAGAGATCCCAGTGGTCCCTCTGTGCAGCGGCAGATAGCCAGAGCCGCAAGAGGCTCTAAAAGCCCCACGAACTGGGCGACAAGTGTAACGAATTAGGTCGGTAAGATGAATAACTAGGCCAGTTCAAGAATAACAACTATACTTTAATGACTATAATGGGAAAAACTCACGTTACAAGAGTGGGAGGTCTGACTTCCTATATGTCCGGCAGGCACCACGCAGAGAGGGCGCGCACCTTAATTCTCCCAGTTTTTCCTCCTCTGCTGCAGGTAGCCACACCTTAATTAGATGTGATTGGTTGATAGGGTTTCCCCATCAGGGTTAGAACCCAGGTCCATGTGATGTCAAAGCCCGCCCTCCACCAGGCTGGACTCTGGAGAAGGGAAAATAACAGGGATCACACACAGGGACTCAAGCCAAAAAATGTTCCCTCTCAAAGACGCTGTGCCTTCCCCTGAGCAGCAGCAGGAGGAGAACAGAGAGCTCTGCAATCAGTGGGGGGGGGGGGTCTTCTCCTTTCTGGTTTGTAACCTGCTCAGTTGACGTGATCCTTGGAGGGTGTCTTGCTCTCTAACTTGGCAGCAAAGACACTGGTGAGGCCCTGGCAGCCCAAGACAGTCTTCCTCCTCCATGGGAGGCTACTGGGTGAGGGAAAGCTCTCAAAAGCAGGGTACTGCAGAAAGTGGCAATGCCTATGTGTTACGTTGACAACTAGAACAAGCCTATATCAAATGTCCATCCCCCCAGCAAAACACTTAATAAACTACATGCTATTCACTGGCAGTTTAAAAAAAGGAAAGCTAACACAGGGCATTGTGACAGAAACCTCAGTGAGCAGGGGGCAAGGGCAGAGTGACTAAGGCTAGAGAATGGGGGAAGGCAACTGGAGGCAGGGATGCTTAAAGCAGGTCTTACAGGCTGAGTAAGAGTTAGATAGGGCAATGATCTCTATTAATGCCCTATACTGTTTTCTAGAAGTTGCTTGGATGTGACATCTATGTGTCTCTCCGTAGTACATGCTTGCTAGATATAGGAACAAGAACATCACCTTCTCTCCTACCCCCTAGAGCCATGAACACAGGACCTGGACCCCAGAGTCCAGTCTCTTCAACATGGCACTTCTAGCCCCTGAGATCCACTGTTCCTTTGCTGGGGGCATGAATGTGGTGGAAGAGGGCAGGGCAGCTCCCAACACTGTAGAGTGCTTGACCACATTTCTAGTCTCCACTCACCCAGGTGCCAGTGCCACCCCACCCTCCAGCTGAAACAAATAAAAGTGCTGTCCTGGAATCCCCATGCATGCCTTCATGTAGCCAATCAATTCCTTGTTCAAACGCTAAACAAGCTCTGAATACACATATGCTCAGTGCTGAGGACACCGAGATGTCTAAGATAACCCAGGACCGGCCGGCCCTGTGCGGAGATGGACAGTGAGCCCTAGCGGGGAAGCTGGGAGACTGCATAGAGTATGACTAGGATGTCTGAGGGTGGGTCCCTGCCGGGAAGGCTCCCTGGGAGAGCAAATGCATAGAAATCAGTCAGGCTACAAAAAGTGCACTTTCTAAACGAAGGAAGATGAAGCCGACCTTTAAAGGCATGAAGCTTGTGGCAGGCAGAGTCCCAAGGCTGGGCTAGCATCGCAGTGCCAACTGATGACAAACAGGGACCATCAGCTGAGGAATTGTTGAGCATTGTTTTAACTACTAATTTAAGTATGTGAGCCCAGTCTGCTGTGGTGGTGTTACCGCTGGGCAGGTGGGCCTGGGGTATATAAGAAAGGTAGCTGAGCAATCCGAGAGGAGCAAGCCAGTGAGCTGCACCCCTCCATGGTCTCTTCTTCAGTTCCTACCCCTAGGTTCCTGCCCTGGCTTCCCCAGAGGATGGACTGTGACTTGTGACCCAAATAAACCATTTCCTCCCCAAGTTTCTCTGAGTCACGTTTTATCACAGCAGCAGAATAGAGATTAGGACAGCTAACCTGGCCACGGCACCTCAGCCCTGTCTGTCCCTGGGACACAGGGACAGGAACAAGGGACATAGGTGTCACTAAGAGGAGTCAGCATGCTGTTCCCAGGACCACAGGAGAGCCTCGACAAAAGACAGAAGCAGGAGCACGCCAACTGAGAGCACAGCTGTGGACACAGAGTGCCTGAGAAGCTCCAAAGCCATCATGTTCACATCCTAGGAAGAAGACCCCGGTCATCAGTGGCCCTCTTCACATAGGGGTGGCTCAGCTCTCCCCTCCAGGAGGATCCGGTCTCCACCTTGGACCAATAGGTCCTCAACTCTCCTATGCCACATCCACAAAAATCTCCATCTGTCTATCACCTTCCTACTCCCAGAGGTCTGTGCAGCTGGAGTAGGAAAGCTATATCACCTTCATTCTCCACATTGCTGAACATGCCTGGCATTTCAAGTGTAAATCAGGCTGGGGCCTCTCGGGGAGACCTGCCAATCTGTTCGGTCTCCCAGATGGAGCCCGTGGACAGTGGAGGACTTGGGTGCTCATCTGTCCATGTACTTGGATGACCTGTGACTGTGGGCATGGCTCACGCAGCTGCCCTGTCCTAAACAGATTCCCCACATAACTTTTTAGTTCACTTGTGCAGGAGTCTGGAAGACTGGCCAAGGGAAGTAAGTTCAGTTGAAACGAAGAGTTAAGGAAGGATACATTGCTAAAGTCGATGAACTTAATTAGTATCTTTGTTAGGGTTGCCATTGCTGTGATGAAACACCATGACCAAAGAAACTTGGGGAGGAAAGGGTTTATTCAGCTTACACTTCCACATCACTGTTCATCATCAAAGGAAGTCAGGGCAGGAACCCAAGTTGGGAAGGATCCCAGAGGCAGGAGCTGATGCAGAGGCCATGGAGGGGAGCTGCTTACTGGCTTGCTCCTCATGGCTTGCTCAGCCTGCCTTCCTGTAGAATCCAGGACCACTAGCTCAGGAATGGTACCACCCGCAGTGGGCTGGGCCCTCAACCATCAATCACTAATCAAGAAAATGCCCTACAGGCTTGCCTCCAGCCCAGCCTTAGAGAGGCACTTTCTCAATTGAGGTTCCCTCCTTTCAGGTAACTCTAGTTTGTAGGTCAAGCTGACATAAGACACGCTAACACAATTAGTATGAATTGTGACATTTATTTTCAAGGGTTCCTCAAAAACAGCACTTGAAGAGCAAAACACCAGTGGTAACCTTGGCCCCCACCAATCTGTAGTTACTGTAGCAAAATGCCTGACAATAAAAACTTCAAGAAGGAAGGGTTTATTGGGGCTCACGTCTACACTGATACCTCAGTCATTTTTCTGTCACTGTGATAAGACACCATGACAAGAGCAACTTAGAGAAGAAAGTTTATTTTGGCTATGACTCCAGAGGGTTAGAGGCCACCATGGCAGGGATGGAGCGGCAGCAGGCAGCAGGAGCACAAGGCTGGCTGGTCCCACTGTATCTGCATGGGAAGAAGAGTCAACAAGCAGGAAGTGGGGCAAGGATGCAAACTCCCTAAGACCAGCCATGATGCGCTTCCCCCAGCAAGCCTCCACGACATCATCCATCAGCACCACTGGTTGGGGAAAGTCACATTCAAACGCTCCCAGAAGGGCTTAGCTTGATTCCCTGTTGGAAAGAGCAATGAACACTGGGGCTCTGCTCATTTTCTCCTTTTTATTCAGTCCAGGGCCCCCAAGGGAAGATGCTGCCCACATTTAGAATGGATCTTCCCACCTTGATTAACCCAGTTTAGAAACTCCCCCAAAGATGTGCCCAGAGATTCGTTTCCATGGTGATTTTAGATCTTGTCAAGTTGGTGGTGGTAACCACCACACCCACCCTAAGGGGCTGAGAAGGGCCAGGGTTTGGAATCATCCTGCAAAGGTTGTCAGCCATGACTGGCAGCTGAAGGAACCAGGAAACTTAGCTGTGGCTTCCTCTCTGTTCATGCATGCATGTGTGCATGTGCATGTGCCTATGCATATACATATGTGTATGTATGCATGTGTGTATACATGTGTGTGCCTGTGCGTGTGTATGTGTGCACATGTGTGTTTGTGCCTGTGGAGGAGTTGGGTGTCTTCTTCAATTGCTTCTCTACCTAACTCGAAGGCAGAGTCTTTCATTGGAGCAGGAACTCACTGTTTCTCCATATTGGCCAGCAAGTCCCAAGGATTCTCTCTCCAGCCCAGGGTTGGGGTTATAGATCCATGTAGCCATGCAGCTATTACATAAGCGCAGGGGATCTGAGCTCAGTCCTCACATTTACTTAGCAAGCACCTTATCCCTGGGCTGTCTCGGCCCCCTCATCTCCTTTCCCATGTGTTTCCACACCTCTCACAGAGGACGGGTGCGCCTCACACTCCAACAAACGCAAAACTCCTGTGTGTTTGCAGGAAGGAGGGCTGGGGCCTTTGTTCAGTAGCAGAGTGGCTGTCTAGTGTGAGCAAGACCCTGGGTTTACATAGCTAATGCTGCAAAGAAACTAAATAAATAATTTAAAATGTTTGCAGGCAAGAGTGCAAAGTCAGAGGACACAGAGCCACTCTGGAGGTGGGCCAACCAGGACAAGCCAGTGCTCCGGTGCTCTCTGCCTCACTTTGCTGCTCTGCATCCTAGAATAGTGATGGTACCCCGGGCAGGGCTGGGGGGATGAGGCCATCACAACTGTGCACTGGGTACACAAAACCAGCACTGCAGAAATCACTCTTAATAGTTAGGAAAAGCACAGAACTGGCTGTTCATTATTGTACCAATACAACATCAAACACAAAATCATCTCCGGGCTGAGGAAGTACAGGGAGGATGGGGACCACCATAAAGGACCCTCCATGGTGGCCTTCCCCCCCCTCCACTCCACCTGACCCTAGACCTCCAGGGGCCCACAACCATAGAAAAGAACATATGCAGGTTTGGGGGTTTTTTCCTAATCATCAGAGTGTAGGCATGCCACTTCACAAACTGACTGCCTGAGTGTGCACCTAGTTACAGCTGACTGCCTCTGATGATTGGTTGAGGGGCAAGTTCCCGTTTGTCCCCAATCCATCTGCAAGCTGAAAAGCGTCTTGAATATTCATTTCCAAGCACTAAACCCAAAGCCTAGGAGGGCTCCTGACGGGGGAGCTGCTGGGTCCTGGAAGGCCTCAGATATGATAGAGGACACTGAAACAAAAGCTGTCCTTGAGGCCACGAGATTTATTTAACACCGAGTACAGACAGACAGACAACAGCAAGGCAGGGTCTCTGGGGAGAGAAATCACAGCCCATGTGACCGAGGTAAGGTCTCTTAGACCTTTCTAAGGATAGGGAGGTTTCATAGCACAAGCCTGAAACCAGGCTCTCCGTTCCTAGGCAGGAAGCAGGGGAGAGGTGGGGAGCAGAAGGTGTGATGCCAGAGCCCTCTTTGATGTAAACTCACTTCCCCAAATGAGGTCCTGGCCTTGAGAGTATGCTGTCTGGGGCCTCCCAGCCAGCATCTCATGGTGGGGTGTCTGTGCTGGGATTCTGTCTGGCCTGAACTTAACACAGGACTTATGCATGCTGTCCCATCTCGTCTCTGTGAGTTCGTACATGCATCAGCCCTGTTGTGTCTGGAAAGTACCGTTCCCTTGGAGTCATTCACCACCTCTGTCTCTCACGATCTTGTGCCTCCTTGTCGCATGGATCCCTGAGTTGTGGGGACAGGGGAGTCTGATGAAGGCATCTCGTTTAGTACTGGGCACTCCAAAGTCTCTCGGCCTCTGCACATTGTCCAGTTGTAGGCCTCTGTCTTAATTACCATCCATTCCAAGGAACTTCTCTGATGAGGCTGCGCGAGAGACTGATGAAGTACAGCAATATGCATAGGAGTCGTTTTATTGCTTTTCTCCTTTAGCAGAATTACAGCAGTTGGTTTTCCCGTAGGCTTATGACATACCCAGTCTCAGGTCCGACATGTGTTCATCGCTGCTCTATTCATAACAGCCAGGAATTGGAAACAGCCCAGATGTCCATCACTTGATGAATGGATAAGAAAAATGTGATACATTTACACAATAGAATATAATTCAGTTAAGAAAAAAATGAAATTATGAAATTCACAGGTAGATGGGAAAAGGCATCCTGAGTGAGGTAACCGACCCAAAAAGGCAGAGATTGTATGTTTTCTCTTATATGTGGGTGTTAGCTTTGAGCTTTGTGTATGTGTGCTCCGTTTCCACAGAGGTTAGGTAGCTAGAAACTGAGCAGGGGAAGGAGAGGGTATCCCAAGGAAGAGGAAATAGAACACAGTGTTATAGAGAGACAACGGGGAAACTAGAATAGGAAGATTGAATACAGAGCAGGGTAGGAGAGAAGTGTAACAGAGAGACTCTGGGGAGGGACAGCTAACACTAAAGGCCTCTTAAAAAGCCATATGGGAATCTGCTTCTGTAAAAACTCCTTTAAAAGCATATGTATGTGAAAGGAATGTAAACAGAGACACCATATAATGGGGGAAAGCTGCCACAGCTAAACATCTTCTGCCACCAAGTCAAACCTCAGTGCTGGGAATGAGCATCACTGACCAAAGAGATCCCATAGACTGTCCCCAGACTTTTCCGGTTGTTGCCAATGTTACTGGTAACCCACCACAACCTGACAGAAAGACCCTATTGCTGAAGATACCACATGCTTATGTCATGGAGTGTGGGGAAGTCAAGCAGGTGCCCAGCTAGAAGCTTTGCCCCTCCTGACCAGTGTTCATAGAGCTGCAATGTACTACACACACCGTTGATGGACAAAGGCAACCGTCAGTCTCATCCAGAGACCTGCACAGTGGCACAAATCTTATGGGAGCAACCAAGTACTCTGCTTTCACTTAAAGCCCACTGTTTGGAATGGAACCCCCACTGGACTCTGTTTAGGAGGCCAAGAACCTAGCAATAATTTTGTATAGGTCCAAATCTCCAGGGAGGAGGCAGGAAAGCCATACCCCTGCCTGAGATCCTGGAACGTAGGTCCCAGATACAGGGCTAGAACAGGAGCTGGCTGGAGGAAACAGAAGGTTGTGGCCTGTACCTTGTGCTTTGATGTCAAGGTCTTGCTTCTTATAGGACAAAACACAGCTTCCGATGGTTTCAGCAAGTGGGCTGTGTGTGTGTATGTGTGAATGTGTGTGTGTTATGCATGCATGTATGTGTGTGCACATGTGTGCCTGTGAATGTAGATGCCAAAGATTGACATATGCATGATGTGTGCTACAGTACATGTATGTAGATATCAGAGGACAGCTCAACAAGAGTTAGTTCTCTCCTTTGCCTTTCACCATGGGGGTTCCAGTGATCAAACTCAGGCTTGGTGAAGCACCTTCGCTGGCTGAGCTTTTTTGCTGGCCCCTCTACAGATTTTAAGACAGGGTCCATCACTGAACCTGGAGTTCATCACTTAGACTAAGCTGGCTAATCCATGAGCTCCGGGGACTGAGTGTCTTTCTCCCCTGCACAGACACGTGCTGCCTTGGTGGTGTCTACATGGATGCTGAGAATCCCAACTCATGTCTTTGTGCTTCCATGGCAGGTGCTCTCCCAACATCTGTCTCTCAGCCCCAGGCTGATATTGCATATGCTTCTGCTGTGAGCACACTGGGCAGAGAGCTCAGGAGGGGAAACACACTGGGCCTTGCAGAGATAAAAATAAGAGTTCCATCTGGAAGACACAGAGAGTTGGAGAGGCATTGATGAAGGTGGCCGTGTGACGAGGCAGCATCCACTCAGCTTTTCCTGCGGTTGTGTCTAAACTGTTAGCGTTAGAATGAGCTGGAGCCCGTCCTTCTCAGATGCAGACTTGGAGCAAAGCTCCACTCCCGCTTCCTAAGACACGGCAGTGTGCAGCGTAAGAAAAGGAGGTAAAGATTGCACCAGCCACCACAGAGCTGCCACCAGAGACCCAGCACAGCTTGCCCCGCCCCCCGCGCACCGTTGCCAGGCTGTGACCGAGAGCCAGGCTTCCCAATGAGAGTCCTCTGAGTTCTTACAGTAGCTTGATGAAACTGGTCCTGCTTTCCTCTTCAGTTTGCAGATGGTAAGAGGCACAGGGAGGGTGGGCTGTTTTGTTGTCCCTCTGACCAGAACTCCCCTAGTGACCACTGGGCTGCTGTACCCCTCCAAAGAACTGCCCTGAATTTTTCTAGGCAGGGCTTCTACAAAGAAGAGCCCCACCCCCAGCTCGGGGTGGGAGAGGGCTCAAGAGTGACTTTAAATTCCTCACTCCCAGACCGGGCCTCTGTTTGCACAGTCTGTCTGGAAGCACTTGCTAGTGGACCAGCGGGCTCTCTGGAAGCCTTCTTAGGCACCGTCTGACAAGCTTCTTCCCCTTTGGTGGTGTCATTTGTGAAGAACTTTTCTTCCGTTAAATGCATGCAGAGGGATCCAAAAAATAAAAAAGCAACTCTCAAGGTGCAGGGAGTGGGGTGAGGACTGAGGCTGGTAAGGAATGAGACTTAAATCCAAACTCAATCCCCAGGACTCTTAAGTCAAGCCCCTTTTTTCCCCTGACATCAGAACCTCCTCAAGGACTAACTCAAGACAAGTGAGCAACCTCACCCTGACCCTGACCTTGACTCTTCCAACCCCTCTGCTGCTTCCTCCTCTCATCCAAGGAGCAGCTGGTCCCCTCCCCCCCAGGCTGAGCGACGCACCCCAGAGGTGGCTTTCCTATTCAGGACAGGAGAACTGAGAGGGGAAACCTCCTCTCTCCACCTCCCACCCTGCCAGGGGCGTCCTGAACCAGTGGCTGTGACTGAGGGCAGGCTAGTTCACATTCTCCTCTTTCCCCAACCTTCGGGAGCCCCAAGGTCCTGGCCCCCCAAACAATCAGGAACTGGAGCCATTTGTAATGAAACTGCTCTTGGTATCGCAGTCTGGTTTTCTTTATGTCACTGGTGTTTGTGGGCACTGGAGAGCAAGGCAGGAAGACTCCATGGGACTGGCCGTGGCGTCTTGCAAGCAGGAAAGGTGCCCTGCAGACCCCTCCCCTCTGCTCATGGACTTCCTCTACTTTATACATCCTGTCCCCTTTCCTATTTTTGTCTCCTTTTTGCAAAAGCTCAAGTCAAATGTCACACACACCCTTGCTGCAAGACATGTCCCATTGCCCAGGTGCCTCCCTCTTCCATGTGACAGGAGGACAGATGGATGAGCTGGTCCCACAAGAACCTGGGGGAGGTGACACTGAATCAGCCCTGCTGCCTGTGAGGTGTACAGATGTGGTATGAATAAGGCACTTCGCATCCTCTCCAAATGGACATGGCAACAGCATCTGCCTTACTGTTTCAGGGACCCGGATGCTGGCTACTTTAAGGTGTCTTTATGCCTAACAGACAGTAGACATTTAATTCAAGGTGAAGGTGTGTTGACTGGAGTTATTGGAGCAACGGCTGGCACACTGATTTTGCAGAGCTCCTACTGTGCTGTAGGCTTCGGATGATCACGCAGCATTAATCAGGCCTTTACTGTGTACTAGACACTGTTTTAGGCACTTGAAGTTCACTGAAAGAAAATTAGAGATCTGTGCCCTTGTGTGGCTTGCATTCTGATGAGGGTGAGCGACTGGGGCAGCTGATCATCAGGAATTATGAGGCAGAGGCTGGGGGGATTGAGGGAATGGCTCAGTAGGCAAAGTGCTTGCTTTGCAAGCTTGAGGATCTGAGTTAAGATCCCAGCCCCCATATAAAAGCCAAACATGTAGCACATGTCTATAAGGCCAGCATCCATGACCAGGCATGGAGACAAGGATCCAGTTACACAATGACAGTCAGTCTGACCAAAACTGCAAGTTCCAGGCTCAGTGAGAAACTGTCTCAAAAAAACAAGGTGAGGGGTGATAGAGGATAGGTGATACTGAAGGTTGGCCTCTGCCCTCTGCGTGCACACACACACACACACACACACACACACACACACCATAGAGCACACACATGTGAATATACACACGCACCACATGCACACAAGCATGAACATATGCAAACACAGACGTGCACGCACACATGCACAGCAGGTGGCAGGGGCTTTGGGGAAAGGCGGCACTTGTTACACAAGGGAACATGCAGAGTGTCTTCAAAGGTTCCTGAGGAAGGCATTAGACCTCCAGACCCACCGACCTGCAGCGTGAAGGTCTTTTCCGGAGGCAGAGGGAAGAGAGGCACATGTGGCAACTGTCCACACACATCCATGATGGAGTAAGCTCCGTGGATATGTTACATACAGCAGCCAGGCTGAGAAAATTTGTGACGTGCGCTGGGTAATGTCCCACTCAATTGATGGTGCTTGAGACACCCTGGCCATCAGAATCCCAAGCACAATGTAAGCTCTTGTGATAAAGCACACAGGGAAAGGGGTGCTACATAGCCAGGTTCCAGATGTCCCTCCAGGAACCCCACGTACCTTGCCTTTTGTCCTCTGAGGGACACGGCATGGAGCAGACATTAAAGAGAGAGTGTCAGCTTCGGCTCAGAGCACCTCTGTTGGAGAGTCTGCACACACCTGCTGAACCAAGCTCCAACATTAAACCACCCAGTGAAGCTCATTGTTGCCGCCTTCAATACATGGCAATTACACGGTGTGTTTTGCTCATTAGCAGCAAATTGACATGGACGCCATCCTGCTTTGTAAATTACCACCACGCTCACTGCACCTGTTTGGAAGGAAGGCAGAGGGAAAAATAAAATCCGCAATCACCATTTCCAGATATTTTAAAGCCAAACAAACTCTTCAAGTATTCCCTTAAGAAACATCCTCCGGGCTCTGTGGCTTCTGTCAGCTTTTCAGAAGGACCACTCTGCCTTGTGTCCAGGTTGATGGACACGAGGAGCAAGAGAGACACAGAGATGACCTGACGTTGCTGGACAGTTAGAGGGGGAAACGTCACAGCTGCCTATGGGGTGAGGGGTGTGGTGGCATTGATGGACAGTCTTACAGCCCTCCAAAGGCTCATGGACAACTGACTTCTTTAGTGACCTGATGGGGTATGGACGTCCCGGGGAAGCCCCAAAGCTTAGAGACGGACGGTCACTTGGCCAAATCACACAGTTCACCCTCTCAAGTTGTGTCAGGCTGGATGCTGGGATCGTGGTGCCTGATACCCCGACTTCCATCTCAGTTCAGCTGTGCCCCAAGCACTGAAGGGTTAGGCTTTAACCATCTTCTGAGTTTCTATTTCTGAAATGGTCACATGCATGGGTGTGGGGATGGAATTTGAACATATCGCTTTAGGGACAACAACATGAGCTGCTATGAGGAGGGAGAAATAAAGTAAATATATATATATAAATTAAATTAAATATAAATATATATATATACGTATATAAATATATACGTCAGAGGGTCAAGTGGGGTTAAGGAGGATTTCAGATGGTGAACAGGTAGACAAGTCTTCTCTGAGGAAGTGACATTTGAGAAACAGCTGGATGAAGGAAGACAAAGCCCATGCAGGTGGCTGGGGATAAAAACATTTACTCTGTAAGGTGAGCAGGCTCGAAGGCCCTGAGGCACAGCCACACTTGGATTTTGAGCTCAGGGATGCTCTTGCTGCACTTAGTGCTGTGTGAGGGTCTTTCCAATCCATGCATGGAGAATGGGCCGTGAAGAAGATGGGCAGCTAAAAGGAAGAGAATGTTGAAGGGGGGCATGACAACTCTTGGTCTGGCAGTTTGATTTAGTCAACGGGAATCTCAGAGAAGAAAATCCATCATGTGAAGATGGCTTAAGGTATGCATGTGTGTGCATGAGTGCGCGAGCATGCACGTGTGTGCATTTGCAAGCGTGCATGCACATGTGTTGAGGCTGTGAACTTTGCTATTGAGTCAGGTGGAGAAGTCTTAGATATTCTGATAGGAAATCCCAGCAACCCTTGGCAAGCAAGGGTGAGTCTTAGTCATCTTATGAGTTCCTGTGGTGGGAAGAGAGAAACAAACTCTGCCCCGCAAGGTCTGCAGCAGTGAGAAAGGATGTTCTTCACAGAAAAAACCCTGTGAGTTCTAGAAGACAGGACCATTATTGTTTAGTTCTTATTCTGTGTATATGAGTTTGCCTGTGTGGTGTATGTGCACCATGTGTGTGCAGAAACCTGAGAGGCCAGCAGAGGGCACCAGAGCTCCTGGAACTGGAGTGAAAGGTGGTTTTGAGTCACATACATGAGTGCTAGGAACTGAACCTAGGTCTTCTGCAACAGCAGCAAATTCTCTTAATTGCTATACTCCAACCCCTAGAGGCATCGTTTCTAGGAAGCTTCTAGAAGGAGGTGGAGTCAGAGCTAGCCTTGGTGGTCTCTGGCAGTGATGGAGTGATGGTCTTGCCTGTCTCTGGGTGCAGTTGTTGTCTCCAGGCAGCCAGAACTGGGCTCTGTTGTTAGTAGACACGGCAGGGGTTCTATTTCCCTCCAGCTTCCCTAGTTCTTCCATGTGCCTGTTCTAGGCTCAGAATCGTGCACATCACTGAGGAAGCAGCCTTGAACAAGGACTCGGCTGCCCCATGGGAGGCTATGTTAGGGAAGGGAAGGGAAGCTAAATAGCAAGACAGGAAGTGTGTGCTTGCTTCTTTGGACTATGCAGAGCCAGAGGGCCCTAAGCAGGGACTTGAACTTGACAGGAGATAATAATTCAGGCACCTTGTCCAGACTGGGTGTGAGGGAAGCCAGAGGCACCGAGAGGAGATGCTGCCACAGCTCTGCCTTCATCAGGTTCTGTGTGGTCTCCCTGCTCTTGTGTGGAGGAGAAGCTGGGAATTGAGCATCCAGGGAGGGAGAAGAGGCTGCAGGTCTGCAAGGGATGAAGGGTTTCCATGGCAACCTTTGCTTGCCTGTAGCCAATGTAACTATTCAAATTCCCCAGGCACTGTTCCATGGACCCTGAAGCCCACATCCCAGGAAGCCAGCCAAGAACCTGATTTTAGAGGCTTGGTGCTGGCGGAGAGAGGCCAGACAAAGTTGGCTTCTCTCCACAACTGGGATGTGGATACCCAGGCAGCATTCAAAATGTCCCTGGCCCTGCTCCCCATGTGACTCTCTCCTCCAAGTAAGAAGGCTTCCAGGCCTTCCCTCCCCCACTGGCAGATGTCCACACCATCTGGACTTGAGTCATCTGGAAAATGGGCTTCTTTTAAGGCTACTAAAGTCACTTTTAAGGCTACTAAGGTGAGTTGTGTCCATTTTCCAGGTTCCTCTGTAACTCTAGGCCCAGGGAGGCGAGGAAAGATACCAGGGACTATTTTCTCTCTGTCATCACCATACACAAATCCCAGTCTCATTATCAGGCACCATGTTCTCCTCTCGACCAATGACATGCTAGCAAGTGACCTTCACAGGATCCAGTTAGCTTCTATGCGTATCCTGTCTCACACAAATCCTGTGAGACGTTGGCTCCTTTCCCAAACCCTCAGGCAATTATTTAGAGCCTGTCTTCCTGCTCCTGACCACTGTTCCCTGCTCCGAGTCATGTAAAGAGCCCATTTTCATTTCTTTTTGAGGCCAAGTCTTCCTATGTAGCCCAGGTTGACCTAGAACTCACATTCCAGGAACTGATACCCCTGCCTCAGCTTCCTGAAGGCAGTAACTGCAGGTATACACTGTCACACAGTTCAGAAACGACTGTATACCAAAGAGGACGACATCAATCCTTTGACTTCTCTGTATGAGACATGGCGGCAAGAGCAGGTTAGGTGGAATAAGATCCATATTATACACTGAAGAAGACAAGGCTGTTTCTGCCGGAGAGCTGGGTGGGGCAGGTTGACACTGACTTACTCTGATTTTCCAACCTCCTCTCCCTGAGCGTCTCCACCGTGTGTGAACAGTAAGGTTCAATTCTGAACCACAAACCCTAAATTAGATGGGGATGACCCAGTTTAGACAAGCCAGCCCCAGTTAGAGATGATGCCTGTGCCTCTGAAGTAGGTTTGATAGACTCTGCACCCTTATCTAAAATTCCAACCTTAACCCTAACCATAAACCTAACTCACCCCTAAACCCTAAACCCAGAACCAGAACCTTACTCTTAAAACCTAACCCCAATCTCTAAACCTAACCTTAAACCCTGCACCCTAATCCTTAACCCTGAATCCTGACTCTAATCTTGACCTTAACCTTGTCTTTGTCCCCAACCTGACACCAGTTTGGAAGGAAAGGAGGGGGGAAGTGGGGAGGTGGGGAGGCCAGCCCGACCCCTGCCTTCCTGCCATCCACACCTCTTGTCCTTTCCCGTGGAGACACCACTCCAGCTGCGATGACAGCCACTCTGTCATCAGAGTGGATAGGGGCTGCATTTTCTGTCAATGGCCATCTGGGCTGATTCTGACTCCCGGCTCCTGTGAAGAAAGCAGGCAAAGCGTGGGTGTCCATGGTGGGACGGGAGTCCTCCAAGCACGTGGTAGACTGAGCCAACTGGCTTTTAAGGACTTTGCTTTGGTTCAGCATCTGAAAGTTCCAGCCCAAGCTCAAACCTTGGGTGTCTGGGCCGGAAACAAAAGTAAAATAAAAACCTGCTCACTTTAAATGACTGCAGGAAGGACTGGACGGGGATCTCACTACCCCATGTCCTCAGGGACCTGAAGACTTCTACCACACCGCGCCTCTTAAAGGCCCCATCTCCTCTCAACTGTGCCACCTCACCTCGGGGCCAGACCTTGAACAGGAGACCTGGGCGGATGCCAGCCTTCAGTGGCAGCAGCATTCTAGTGAAGGAATTACAAAGAATCAGGGGGAGTGAAAGGAAGGATCACAGAAGAGAAGGGCAGTGACCCCCTTCCCAGGTTTCCTCCCTTCCAATGTGGGGCTTCTTAAACTTGAGTGTGCGCCCTGGGAACTGGCTGCAATGGGGCTTAGGTTCAGTGTGGTCTGGGGTGGGTTCCAAGACACTGACTGCCTAAGGAGCAACCTGGAAATGCTGTCCTGCCAGTGGTTGGTGGCCTTGAGCTGAGCTCTCTTGGTGTAGGAAGTGTAGGAAGGATGGGATACAGGCTGCCGGGGAGGGGTGTAGAGCAGACAGCAGCTCCCTTTCACTCTGCAGGATGCCTTACTGCACACAGGCCAGGCTCTGACTCAAAGGCAAGACTGAATGTATAATTGCAGGCAGATGCAACACAGCCCTGTCTGGCTCCGAGGCGGGACTCACTACTCTGGACACTGAGCTGTCCCTAAACCAAAAGTCCCTCTTCAGAAGGCTCTCTCTGGAAAGGTTGTCCCGACGGGGTCTAACTGCACTGGGATCTGAACAGAGATGATTGCAAGCCTGCGCCTCCCACTTGAAATGCACTAACTTTTTGTTTGGTTTTGTTTTTCGAGACAGGGTTTCTCTGTATAACTGTCCTGGCTATTCTGAAACTCCCTTTGTAGACCAGGCTGGCATGGAATTCACAGAGATCCGTCTGCCTCTGGCTGGGATTAAAGGCATATGTCACCATACCTGGCTCACATAATAGAACTCACAACCATTGTCCAATTGGAGGGTCCTCTGGAAAGTGCAACACTGCATAAGAAAACAGACAGCCCAGTAAGATGCCTGGTGCAAACACAAGGACCTGAGCTCAGTTCCCAGCACCCTGGGGAAAAGCCTGGCATGGTGTAGAACACTTTAACCTCAGGACTGGGGAGAAGAGATGGTAGATCCCTGGCCTCAGCCACTTAAAGAAAAATTAAATAATTACATTTGCAGAAATATGGATGAATTTGACATTATTATGTTCAGTGACATAACGTGTGTGTCACTGTGTGTGTCAGTGTGCCCATGTGTGCCAGTGTGCCCGTGTGTGGCAGTGAGCATGTGTGTGACTATGTATCTGTGTGTCTTTGTGTCTATGTATCTGTGTGTGTACATGTGTTTGTGTGTGCTTGTGTGTATATCTGTGTGTCTGTGTGCTCGTGTGTCACATGTCTGTGTGTCTGTATGTCTTATGTCTGTGTGTCTAGGTCTCTGTATGTCTGTGAGTCTGTATGTCTTTAATTCTGTGTGTGTGTGTGTGTGTGTGTGTGTGTGTATGTATCTGTGTGTACCTGTGCTTACCTGTGTGCCTGTGTGTGTATCTGGGTGTGTGTGTGTGTCTGTATGTCTATGTATCTATGTGTACCTGTGCTTATCTGTGTGTCTGCATGTGTATCTGTGTGTCTGTGTGTGTGTGTGTCTGCATGTCTGTGATTCTATGTATGTCTATGTGTCTGTGTGTGTGACAGCCCATCGTGAAGGGGAAGAAGAGGCTTCAGAGGAGGGGAAGGCTGGATGATGCACACGTGTGAAGGGATAGCAGATCTGCAAATGGAAGGGGACAAGGGCAGGTCATGAAGAGAGGGACAGATAAAAACAAGGCAGGCGTGGACATGCCATAGCGCAGCCCATTACTTTGAATGGCAACATAAACAATGAGAACAAAGGGGATGAATTGCCCCAGTCAGCTCATTATAGGATGGTGCGCCAGCATGGTCTCTCCCCCAGACACACCGTCACACATGGGCTGCTCTCCTCAAACCAGCAAACCCTTCTGATCCTGACAGGCAGCAGACTAGACTTGGCATCTGAGCCGGATTTCAAACTGGCTGCCTTGGGGCTTGAGCTGGTTCAACCCTCTCTCCTGCCTGAAGCACAGGAATTGTGAATCGTCCCCTCCATGCCGTAGAACCCAGGATCTGCGATGATGAGGCCAGGCCTGTAACCCACCAGGTCTCTGCTAATGGGCCCAGCTGCGGACACCGGCTTTATCTTCCAGGCTCTGCCTCCGGCCTGCTCTTACTTGGGAAACCCGTCCACCCACCCTGTCTTCAGCCTGCCTTTTGTTGTTTTGCTTCTGCTTATTATTCTCCTGTCAAGACCTTGCTTTAGCCTGGTCCTCCTACCTTCTTGTTTATTTGCATTTAAAATGCCAGGAGAAAAGGGATCAGGACCTTGGACTCTTCATTTCTAAAGCCAACACACTCAGCGATAAACAGAATTCATTGAGTATTTCCTGGTCACCGTTTACACATAAATAATAAACTTGTCCCTTCAATACAGCACGTACATTCTCCAAGTGACAGCACTGTCCCTCATGAGAGCAGCCTGGCCCCTGGGTTCCCGTGTGCATAGGGCACAGCGTTGTAACTCAGCGTGGAGATGGATGTGCAATGTACCAGCTGTGCTAGATTTTCATGAAAATTTATGTTTAAAAAGGGACTGTGGAGTGAGTGATAACGAAAAAAATAGATAATAGTCTGGTGATTAATTCAAAGTTATAGTTTTTAAATACAGATGATATCCACACCAGAGATGATATTAGATAATTTCTCAAGGGTGCAACACGAGTGGGAGCTCATGGGAAATGTCCTTCATAGAGGGCACCCAAAAATGCCCTGGCAAGGCCACACTTCTGTGACTAAATTAGCTTAAGATGCTTGCACCAATAGCAGAGGAGCTGGCCCAGGTGACAGGAGTGGGCAAGGCTGAGTTGAATCTGAAAGGCCCCTTGGGTACTGATGGGCAGCTCTGCTCAGGAGGAGCTAGCTGTAAGAGCTTCCCGCCCTCACCCAAGGGCTTCTGTTCCTCCGAGGAGTCTGCGTGTGCTTGGAAATGGGTGGACAGGAGCAACAGCTGTGAGTGAAGATGCTCCTCAGCCTTGTAGCTGCAGTGGGGACAGGACAGGGGGAGTCCAGAGAAACACTGGCGTGGGGTGAGGGCCCCTATTAATGTCCCTTCACCAGCAGCAAGGTCAGAGACCTGAGCATTCATTCCGCAGAGGCTTCCTGGAGAAGGGTGAGTGGGGTTGTTCTAGCTTCATTCTGTCATTGTAATAAAAGGGGTGGGAAGGACTCTTCCAGATCACAGTCCACCATGAAGGGAAGTCAGGGCAGGAACTCGAGTAGGCACTGAAGCAGAAACCATGGAGGATGCTACTTGCTGACAGTCTCAGGTTCATGGCTAGCTGGCTTTCTTATACAGCCCAAGCCCACCTGCCTAGAGCATCGTGCTGCCCACAGTGGATTTGAGCCACCTACATCAATTAACAATCCGAAAACTCCCTCAAGGACACATTTACAGGGCAATCTGATAAAGACAAGTACTCATTTGAAATTCGTTTTTGTTCTTTTTTTTTTTTTCAGGTGATTATAGGCTGTCTCAGGCTGATAATTAATACAACTAGGACAAGAGTCATGATGAGAAAAGTCTAGAAAACAACCCCAGGAAGCAGCAAGCTGAGAGAGGAGCTGGCTACTGACACAGGGCATCTTTGAAGCTCTGCAGGCTGCTGGGGTATGCCTTTGGCCCTAGCTACTTGCTGGGATGCTAGAGAGGCACACACCTCTTGTCCATGGCAGGCAGGACCTTGCCAGGGGCAAACAGGCTAGAACAGGCCGCAGCAGGTGCCAGCATCCTCAAAGGATGTTTGAGAGCAGGTGTGGGAAGTGCTTGAACAGAACAAACACTAACCAGGCCTTGGGAAATGGAGTACATGAGACAAACAGAGTCTTGCCTTTGCACAGTCCATGGCCCTGCTGAACAGACAAAAGGCAATCTATTTCAAAATTCTAGATTTTACAGTGTTGCATGATAGTAGAGTAGCTGGTCCTTGTGAAGTAGCTGATCCCTGGGATCCAGGGAGAGATGGTTAAACTGAAGTCCTCAGGGAGATCAGGTGGGGAGGGAGGGGCAGGAAGAGGGAGCTTCTATTGCAGAGAACAACCTGTTGACTTAGTTACCCTGGCCCCTGCACTCTCTGCTCACAAAAAGAGCCAGGGAAGGGAACGAGCAAAGATAAAACTGGGGAAGCAGAGAAGCAAGAACCAAATCACAGTGGGAGCAGATAAGAGAGGCAGCACACGCGGGAGGGGGAGGCAGTGCTGTGCCAGGACAAGGCACAAAAGGGACTGGGCGGAGATAAGCTGATAAGCGAGCAAAGGCACAGAGGTTAGAGAGGAAGAGGCAGCCTTGAATGCAAAGCAGTCTTGCATTCCCCAGAGTCCTAAATCTAAATGGCCTGAGGGTGTCATGGCATGGGAGTGCAGCTGTTCAGACCTCTGGCCAGCACACCTTTGTCTGCAAGGTGGAGCCCACACAGAGGTCATCACCTTGAAGGTCCCTCCTTGCTTCCGTGCCCTCCTCCTCCAGAATCTGCCTGGTCGGGCTTGGGAGACCCAGGCCTCAGAGTTTGTTCTGGTCTCTTTTTCAGACTGTGACCATGCACACAAGAAATAAGCGATGAACTGATGCTGGCTTCAGAGAAAGAAGGGCCACTCTTTCGTGGCCGGGCAAGGCAGGGCATCCAGAGAGTGATAGTCTACCATGTCCCCAGTGGAGAAAGCAGAAGGCAGACAGAAAGTTGGTCTTGGCTATAAAACCTCAACTCCCACCCCCAATGACCTGCTTCCTCTATTGAGATTCCTCCCCAACAGGCTTCACAGATTTCCCAAACACACCTACTTACTGTCTTAGTTAAGTGTTTCTATTGCTATGAAGAGACACCATGACCACGGCAACTCTTACAAAGGAAAATATTTAATTGGGTGGCTTACAGTTTCAGAGGTTCTGTCATGGCAGGTCATGGCAGTGTGCAGGCAGACATGGTGCTGGGGAAGGAGCTGAGAGTGCAGAAGGAGTCTTGATCCTGCAGGCAACAGGAAGTGGTCTGAGTCACTGTGTGTGGCTTGAGCATAAACGAGACCTCAAAGCCCACCTCCACAATGGCACACTTCCTCCAACAAGGCCACACCTACTCCAACAAAGCCACACCTTCTATTAGTGCCACTTCCTATGAGCTTATAAAAGCCAATTACAAACTACCACACCTACTAACAGGGACCAATGTTCAAACACAGGAGACTGTGAAAACATCCAAACAACACAGTTGTTGAAGACTTCCAGCTTGCTCTGCCACGCTTACAAGGCTGGTAACTGCTTCCATGGGTACTCTCTCCACAGTGGGACCCCTGAACCCACAGCAGCAGTGCCTTGTTTGAAAATGCAACATGTAAGACTTGTCCCAGACCTGTGACTTCCATTCATTGTGTGATACTGTGACAAAAAACCTGAGACTGGTTGGTTGGTTATTAGGAACAGGTGTTCTCTTGGCTTGATTTCAGAGGGTGAAGGGGCCACAGCAGGGGGAGCCTGCTTGCTGCATCACCCCCATAATAGAAAGCAGGAAAACAAGAGTGCACATTCAAGCAAGCAAGTAATCCGTGTTAACTGTGATGAAAGATCTGGTCCACAAAGGTGAGCATGGATTCATTCCCTAGGCATAGGCTCAGGACTGCTCACCTGCCTCCCACAGACAGACAGACAGATGATAGATAGAGATAGATAGGTAGATCTATGGATATCGAGATAGATAGATAGATAGATAGATAGATAGATAGATAGATAGATAGATAGATAGATAGATAGATAGATAGATAGATAGATAGACAGACAGACAGACACACAGACACACAGACACACAGACAGATAGAAGATAGGTAGGTGGAAAGGAAGACAGACAGACAGACAGACAGGGTCCTTAGTGTAAGATGGCTGAGAGGGTATTTATGCTGAGGTTTTGAACTGAAGCAGGAAGCCCCAAAGGATGCAGGTGTTATCCTCCAGCCTGCACAGAGCGCCTGTTTGATCCCTGCAGTCCAGTGTCTCACACTGTGATGGGACGGGGAATTGCAGATCCAGGAGGAAACCAAGTGTTAGCTCTAGCCCGCATCCAGTGTCTATGGAAACCTCAGGAGATTATCACATCTGATCCTGATACCATCTGTGTTAGGAACAAGAAGCCACCCAGACTGCCCACTCAAGATTAGCCTTAGTTCTTTCGGGAAGATAAACGGCTCTGCCAACTCACACTGCTTCATCTATGTGCTCTGCCAGCCAGCCACTCCCTCCTTTCATTGAGATGGCCGTGGAAGGACTCCTGGAACGAGCCTGTTGTTTCCAGTTGGTTCAAACTAAAATGTCTATTGTATCAACTCAGCCCTGTGGAATGGAGAGTTGCAGGGTGCAGGGCGGGGGGAAGGCACAACCCCTACCTTTGAAGCCTGTCCAGGCCCTGTAGAGAAGGGTGTACCGCTCCCCATTGATCAGAGAGATGTAATCTGAAGGTACCACACATGCCAGGCTTGGAGGAAACAAAACAACAGCACTTGCCTCCTGATGGGTGGCATCTTATGAGCACCCTGAAAAGCAAACAGGCAGCCATGAGCCCTATGATTAAAAACTCCAGATCTGGGTCTGGAGAGGAGGCTCAGTCAGTAAAGTGACTGTCATGTGATTATGGGGACCTGCATTCCATCCCCAGCACCCACAGGAAAGCCAGCAACAGGAAGGCAGAGACAGGCAGCTCCTGGAGCCTTACTGACCAAGAGACCCTGCCTCAAAAACCAAAATGGATTGAGGAAGACACCCAACATTGACTTCTGGGTTACACACACATACACGTGTACACACACACACACACACACACACACATGCCAACTTATGCATGATGGCACTCATCTTTATTTCCAGCACTCAGAGGCACAGGTAGGCAGATCTCTGAAACTTTCAGGCCAGCCTGGTCTACGTGGTGAGTTCCACACCAGTCAGGCTACACAGTGAGACCTTGTCATGAAACATAGAAAGAACCCCAGTTGTAGCTAAAGAATCCCAAGGGCTTCCTGGAAGAGTCATGCCAAAGTGAGAGTCAAGAGGAGGCATTAGCAAGGTGGGTGTGGTAGAAGACAAAGGCCCGGCATGCTGACATTGGAATAGACACAGGCACAGTGTGCAAATCTGAGGAAATCACTCACTGGTACCACATTGGCCTTCTGATGGAGAAGTGTTTTGCACCCTGTGTCTAAGTGAGAAAATACATGTAAGGGGCTTCAGACAGAGCTTAGAGGATGTGGATCTAAACTCAGAGTCCTGACTGCTGGGACTTTTTTTTTTAATCATTGTTGTTGGGTTTTTTATTTTGGTTTATTTGTGGTTTGGCTCTTTTTTGTTTTTGGGGGTTTTTTTGGTTTTTTTTTTGTTGTTGTTGTTGTTTTTCAGTTTCAAAAAGCATCGAACAGTGAGTGAGTTCAATGAACTAATAATGGAGAAAGTTGGCCAAAGGCAGGCAGGGGAATTTTGTTGACAAAGACTCAGAACTGAGGGTACATAAACACCTGGAGCCCACATGATGCTTCTGTGGCTAGAGCAGTATGTGACAGGAGCTCAGGAGCTTCTGGACTCGTCCTCTAAGGTCAGCTATGGCCACAACAAGACGCTGTGCTGAGTTACTCTCTGTGCCAAGCAGTCAGCTGTATGGGTCCCTTTGTATGTGCATGGCAGCTGGTCAAACCATAGACCCTTGGTGGCCTTGCCATCGCAGATCCTGCTGCCGTTTCTCAGTCTCCTCCGCTGCACAGTGGGTTACACTGAACTGCAGTCAGTGTAGACAGCCTGTCACCAACAGCACTAAGTCCAGTCTGGCTTCCGTGGAAGTGGTCAGAGGACCCAGCTGTGTGTCATACAGAAAGAGTGAGTATGGAGACTCCTGGGGGACACTCCCTGCTGCTGCACACTGGAACCTTGGTTTCTCTCCTCTGCAGCTTTGATCCATCTTCCCCTGTGTCCTCTCACTAAGCATCCATGTCATGGTCACATACTTCCTTGCATTCTTTTGCCTCCTTGTGTTCACGCTGCTCTGCTGTTCTGTCTGGAATCCTGAACTTTTGTTTCTAACCACCATGTTGTAGAATTTGCCTGTCTAGAAAGCAATAGATTACTCTACCAATGGTGGCTGCATTACGAGGAGTCTGGGCTAAGGAGGAAGCTGAAGCTATAATGACTGCCACAGTGAGTCCTGTATACATTGTTTGAAAGAGTCAAATCTCATTCTGAAAGGGAAATCTAGAGAATTTCATTTTATTTCTATTAGTGTGTTGTATGAGATTTTTGTGTGTGTATGTATGTATGTGAATATATGAGTAAGTTTGTGTGAGTGTGCGAAAGAGTCTATATGTAAGTATGTATATGCCACATATGTTTATGCCCAAGGAGGCCAGAAGAGGACATAAGATCCTCTGGAGCAATTAATTAGCCAACACAGAAGCTGGGAACTGAGCTCAGGTCCTCTGCAAGACTAGCAAGTGCTCTTAACCACTGAGCCATCTCTCCAGCCACAAGCCTAAGGGTTTTGATCAGAGGGGTATCTGACAGGCATCATGGAAAAGTCGCCACCATAGAAACAGTCTTTGGAGAGAGAGGTTGGGTTCTGGAAAACTGTAGGAGGCTGCTGTGAATTTCTAGGCAAGAGATAGTAGTCAATAAGGGCAGGCAGGAGGTGCCTGTCTGTAATCTCAGCTACTAAAGAAACTGAGGCAGGAGGATCACAAGTTGAAAATTGACCTGGGCTACATCTAAGTGGTGAGGCAAATGTTAACATTGCAAGAATGGGAAAAGCAAGCTCTGTGATTGGCTGTAGTGATAGGAAGAGGTGAGAAGGAGCCTTCTGGGTTCCGATGGGCTTTCTAACACAGTAGCTGAAATGAAGAGAGAAAATGAGAGAAAGAAGGGGGTCCCTGGGTAGTTTAGGGATATCACATGAAGACAAAGAAGGTGACACCACATGAGGAGGGACACTGAGTGCCACTGCTCTTGACAAACTTGGGAAAATGGATTCCAACGTCCCATGACTGGGGAAATTATTTCAAAATAGCTTTGCCTTGGTGGGCCATCTGAGGAGCAGGTAAGAGTACAGGCCCACAAAAACACAGCAAGAAGAATCCTTGCTCTTGAGTATCTTTCATTCTAAACACATCCCAGAAAAAAAAGGGAAAAAATAACAAAGATGGAGATCCAAAGGAGAAAGAAGAGTCAAAACTGAGTTGAAATCATGAAAACTCAGGTTTGAAAATGGAAAAATGAGGAGTTATGAGGGCCAAGAGAAGACTGGTTTTTCAGGCATTTTAACACATATGTAGGAGCTTTTAAGGCCACCATATCTTTGGGGCCCTGTCCTTCACACAAGGCTTTCCTTGTTTGAAGTGTCCTGTCCCCAGGCTGCGTCTTCTGCACCTGGACTGTTGACCCTCCCCTCATCAGTCTCTCAGGCCTCAAAGCTTATTTTGTTTGTTTTTTGTTTTTGTTTTTATTTTTGCAAGACAGGGTTCCTGTGTGTAACCCTAGCTGTCGTGGAACTTGCTCTGTAGACCAGGTTGGCCTTGAACTTAGAGATCTGCCTGCTCCTGCCTCCCAACAGCTAGGATTAAAGACATGTACCATTACCTGGTAATAGTTTATTTTTTAACTGAAAAAAAATGAGAATTTGTGATTTGTGTGCTATTGAAGAAAAACACTGAGTTGTGAGTTGAGTCTAACTGGGCAAACATCTGATTTCCTCAGTGTTTGATTCTGTTTCCAGTAAATACAAAATTATTTTTCCAAGGGGACTGGAGTGAGAAAATTATTTCCTGGTTCCTTATGTGACATATTTAGGTTTGTCACCACCTGATGAAGGAACCGATCACATGATCCCAAAAGTCAGCATCCACTGCAGGTACATACCTGGTGAGTGACTAACGAGCATTTCCTAAGCACTTTTTGTTCTGTGAGGAACCACAATCTAAAAATCAACTAAAAACACTGGCCACCTAGCTGTGGGAGAAATGATGGCTGTCCACAGAGGACACAGAGTGCATGGGGATTAAGCGGGATGCAGGTGCCATGAGCATACAGTATTGACCACAGTCAGTGTTGAGCTGCAGTGACACAGATGGAACAAGGAGCGTAAGAGTGGTTCAAAGGTCAGAGAGGTCAGGTTAGTGTGTGGCCATTGGGGGTGAGTTTGAGAAGCAAGTGAGGAAGATTGACAGAGGCCTCTGTCTTCAGTCACAACAGCGTCACAGCGTGAAGAGGAGCGAGCCAATGGCTAGAAACAAGGGAAGTGACATTGGAGACTTTGGCTTAGCCGTCAGGGGTCATGAAAGTCTGCCTAGTCATCTCCACTTCAGGTGAATGGCGTGCATAAAAGAGAAATCTTCTGGGGATATTAATGTGTGTTCAAGGACTGAACAAGGGTCTAGTAAGATAGAAATCCATTCCCTGTCAGAAGATAACCCAGAATAGACATGTGACCAGACCAGATCCTCCTGCCAATCTGCAGAGATCACCAGGGAAGATGGAGCTAGTCATTGACCCAGATGTGGCCAGGAACCAGAACAAAGCTCCCTCATTTCACTCCCCCACTAGGTCTGGCCTCTGCTGTACCTGACTCCATGGTGTCCCCAGTGCTGGAGCGTGGCAGCCAGTCCAGCCTTCGTCCTATAGCCGCATGGAGATGCTATCACCATGACAGTCGGTGCAGAGGCTCGGGCTTGGACTAACGTCAGGACCCACTGTCTTTTGTGTGATGTGGGCCAGGTGCATTTGCCTCTCTGACCTTTATTGTCCTTGTGTGTAGAACAAGGCTGTTTAGTCGTAGCAATACCTGTCAGGATACACATGAACACTGAAGGGAACATGGAGTCTCCAGACTCTAGTCCCTGTCCCTGGGAACCCACCACTCAGATACAAGACACCACATTGAAATGAGGTGTCCACGGTCACTTAGTGAGTGGCAGATCTGAGGATTGTCGCTGTGACTCTGGTGCCAGCGTCATCTCCTCCCTGCCTAATGCTTTTGCTAGTGCTCTTCTTAGCTGTGCTCTTGGGCCCCACAGGCTGTGTTCAGCACTGTACACACCTCCACTTGACCTTCCCAGAAGCTGAAACAGTCTTCACTTTCTGTAGTGACTCAAGAGGCTCTCTCAACCATCCCCTCCCCTGCCCTGCTGTGCCTTGCTCAGCGAGTACTGTCTCAGGTGAGTGTCCACCCCCACCAGTGAAGCCTACGTATCCTCCTACTGGCTGTTCCCTTCTTTCTGAGATTCACCCCCATATCTCATCCAACTGAACCCTAAGACCCTTGGTTCCAAACCAACCTGTTCAGACTTCCACGGCCCTTTGAGTCTCCACGGCTTGAGCGTCTCCCATCTGCACCAGGCTTTTTGCTGACCCTCTCATGTCGTAGGCAGAAAGCAGCTGGTGGAGGGACCCTTGCAACTCTAGTCATGGCTCCCTGTGTTCCAACCATGCTCTAACTCCCATTGCTAAGACCTGAGGCTTCCAGCATGGGTAGTTGTCTGCCCTAAGATTGAGGGTTCCAGTCACAGCACGGAGTCAAGGCAAAGAATCAGCCAGGTCCTTCCCATTCTGGAGTCCCAGCATGCTCTAGGGGTGTGTTTCTCGGCCAGACAACGCAGAGCTTCAGGGACAAGTCAGCATCTGGTGGTTGCAGGGGCAGTCACGTGATCACAGAGCTAAACTGGAGAGGCACAGAAAGCAAGCAGGGACCTTACTTGGCTTCAGCAACCCCTCTGTGTCGGTGGTGTTCTTATCTTTGTTTTCCAGCTGTACAGCCTTGGGCCAGTCATTTGACCTCTCTGGGCTCCCATTCTATTTACTATACAAACTCACATGGAGACAACAAAGCCAAGCGTGTCCCTTCCAGGCTTCAACACCAAAGGGGGGCATTAGAACCAGCCACATGAAATGGATGGTATTTTCATGTTTGCAAATTTTAACTAAATAAATAAAACGCACCTCTAAAACAGCTATTTCCATATCCATACTTTAAACAGAGGTTGGCAAGATGTTCCTTTAAATGGTAAAGTTCTAAATAGTTTAGGCTGCCTGATACTGCTGAGGAAAAAGGAAGGCAGCCATACACAGCAACTAAAAGGAAAAGCACACTATGTCCTAAGAAAGTTTTATTTGTGCAAGCAGGCAGAGGGCCAGATTCAGCCCATGAGCTATAGTCTGTATAGCTCACCCATTTTGAGCCTTTGTATTTTCCACTGTGAAAGGGAAATGGAAAGCAATGTGAGGCAAAGTTTGGATTCTTTATAGATTTGCCCAAAGGGCAAGGCACAAATCCAGATCCATTGCCAACTCTCTTTGCACCCTCTTCCAGGTCAAAGACACCCCAGTATCCTGCAGGTTACCTCTGCTGTCTCTGCCTCCACTTGCCCCCCTCACTCTTGATGACATCATGGACCATGTCTCACCAGCCCCACCCCCAAGCTCCTCCCTGTGAGGATGAGATCCAGAGCCTTCCTCGAGTCACCCTGTCCTCCCTAGTTGACTCCAGTTGTCCTCCTGTAAGCTCTGTCCTCCAGCGGGAGCAGAGTCCCGGGAGGCTCATGCTCAAAGCAGTTCACCCCAGTGAAGTTCTGAGCAGGAAGGAAATGGATGCTTCCAGAAAATTAGGCCAAGTAATTCCCCTCTTCTCCAGGGGGGAATTATTTAAATAGCTTCTAAATCAATTTCCATGCCATTAAATATTCTGGTCTGCGTTTTAATTGAGACAATGGCCTCTTCCCTAAAAAGAGACTAGCTGTTTGAAGCGTGGTGTCGCCTCTCTCTCGCTGGATCCCACAAGGGGAGAACCTGGGTGAGCAGCCACCCAGCAGCCTGCAGCCGGGCTCACCTTAGAGGGCTAGCCTGCAGCCGGGCTCATTGTTTTTCTTCCAGAAATGAAGCAGCTCTCTAAGCGTGCCCAGGGGCACTAGGAACTCTGAGTTCTGCGCATAACTGAGCCAGGTCATTGTGTCTCCTTAGAAGCTGAGCTACAGTTGGCTGCATGTGGTCAGGGTGCCTTTTATGTCCCAGGAGCTGACAGAAATGTCTGATTACAGGGCCAGAGATCGGCGGACACACCAGGCTTCACAAGGCCCTTCCGTTCTCAGCAAGCAGGCGCCCTCCCCATGGTTGAGGCCTGAAAAGGACTCCCAGTCAAGGAGGAAAGAAACTTGTAAAGAGAGAGAGAGAGAGAGAGGCTGGGGTACAGGGAGAAATAAACATTAAGCGACTGAGACAGAGACAGAGAGAGCCTGCAGCAATCTCAGACATTCCCATGGCTATCATGGGGCAGATAGGTCACCATTTCTGAGTTTTGGTCCTTGTCTGGCTTCTTCTAAGCTCAGTGGCAGGTACAGAGGCTGAACTGGAAACTTAATCAAAAGAAGAAAGTGATGAATGAATGAATGAATGAATTTAAGGTTCTTTAGAAGCATTAGGAAGAGAATCTCTCTTCCAAAGGGATTTGACTTTAGATCGAGCTGGGAGTTCATGGGCTGGCAGAGAGATGAAGGGTCCTGATAGCAGGGAACATGTCATGTGGGAATCTCTGTCACTACAGTCAGTGCTGCCTGGGGGTCTCCTGTGCTCTTGTTCTGGACAGAGCTCCGCCCGTTTAATTCTCTGTGAGGTGTCGCCCACACACCCATTTCACAGATGAGGAAACTGAGCCTCACACCCTCTTATCCAGTGACTGCTGACTGTGAGACCTTCCCTTTAGAATCTTGAAATCCAGACTAAAGTTTTCAGCCAAATCTGGGTAAAACTGGAATTTTGGGAAATGCTATTTTACAATATGTTTAAAGAGAGACATGAATAAAGAGAGCAGAAGGAACGTCCGCATGCAAGTGGCTTGGGAAATGGAGATTTCAGTCAAGCTGAGGCATTTTCTTTTGGCTGTGAGACTTTCAGAGCCCTGACCACAGAGCTTTCTAAGACCCAGAGGAAGCATTTGGAATCTCACAGTAGGGCTTCCCAGAGGCCAAGGGAATGAGGAGCCTGGTGGAGACTGTGCACAGAGGCCACGGAGGGACTGAAGGTGACTATGGCAAGGTCAGAGGAGAGGATGTTCCCAGACTGCAGGTTTGGGGGCTGGAGAGGAGGAGAGAAAGGAGGCAGCGCTGGGGCACTGCTGGACGCAAGATCCTCCTGGGAAGCATATGATGGTGGCCGCTGGGGTCCCCCTGGCATCTGAGACACGCTCCTGCTCACAGTGGGCCCAGTAAGGAAGAGAGCGGGCACACACACACACACACACACACACACACACACACACACACACACACACACACACACACACACGCATGTGTAGTGTCATCCAAGCAGAGTTCTGTCTCACACAGAACAATGGCTGGCTTTTCAGGGCAACTTAATGACCACAGCACATCCTCCAGGCCATCAATTAAATTGCAATCCAATTTCCTTCCGAAGCTTTCCACCGCCTTGGGAATGGATCTTGCTGCAGAGGCAGGAAAATGGACTGGACAAAACCTTCCGACAGCTTGTCCTAAGCTGGAGCCGGCACCTCGGCAGCTATCCCCCTTCCTAAGGAGGACACCCACTGCAGCAGTAGGCTGAACCCATGGCACAGTGGGTAAAAGCAATGGAAAGAACTCAGAATGGCCTAACCACCCATCCATCCCAATCCACCACCCTACAAACACATCCCACTTCACCTCCTGCATTACCTGAGAGAAAACAGGCTCAACAAAAGGGGTTGGTCAGCCATGGTCAGGCAAGGTCAGTGCTTCTTAACTGGTGGTCCCCCTCTCTATCTCTCTCTCCCTCTGTCCCTCCCTCCCCAACTCCCCCAATCTAAGGAGTTCCTTCTCAGGTGTCATCTACCTTGTCTTTTTCTTTGTGGGGTTTTGTTCTTTTGGGGGAGAGGGATTGTTTGTTTGCTTGAGGCAGGATCTGCCACTAGCCTGGAGCTTGGTAATAGGCTAGACTGACTGGCCACTGAACCCAGAGATTCCCCCTCTCTCCGCCTCCTAGTGCTGAGATCACAAGTACCTACCACCATGCCCAGCTTTTTCAGGTGGGTTCTGGAATCAAACTCAGTCCTCACTCATTCATTTTCCAGTCCTTTACCACAGTTATCTATCCCCTCAGCCCAGCTTTTCTTTTCTCCATTTCAGTCCAAGAAGCTTCCTTTAGTGCCCACAAGGCTCTGAAGCCTTCACCTGGCCACAGGCTACGTGTGTGTAAAATGCACCCAGTTAATGACCCCTCGCCCGGTCACAGTGCACAAGGACAGGAGCAGGGTGCACACAGTCCAGACCCCTCCCCAGTCACAGTGCACAAGGACAGGATAAGGGTGCACACACTCCAGACTCCTCCCCCGGTCACAGTGCACAAGGACAAGATAAGGGTGCACACAGTCCAGACCCCTCCCCAGTCACGGTGCACAAGGACAGGATAAGGGTGCACACACTCCAGACCCCTCCCTGGGCCACAGTGCACATTTGGGCTGGTCCCTTCTTCACAGGGTAGGACAGAATGGTACCCTGGCCCACCTGATGTCAAGAGCCTCCAACCCTAGCTGGACAGGTAAAAATGTTTCCCGCCATGACCATGAAAAACCACACCAGCTACAAGTCACCAGTCACAGAAGTCATTACAGAAACACTTAAATGAATAAATGACAACAGGCTCACTTGTGGGGCAGGGGCCTCTGGGGTGGTCCCTTGACCCCCAGGAGCCTCCACTCATTCATTTCTCAGCGAAGGCAAGCAATGTCAGGAATCAGCATCCTGGACAACACCATGCACAGTACAGGGGTGGGAAATACAGGGTGACTGTGTGCGAGTGGAGAAGGGCTAGCTTTGGACAAAACTTTGGTACTGTGGGATGTAGCGTGTTTCTCACTGGGTGATGAGATGTGACCGCCTAGGGAAGATTCTTACCCTGGGGCACTCTTCTGGAAACATAGGGTTCCCAGAGCCCCTCAGACTCCACACTTAGCACTCAGTTGTTTCAAGAGATGTCTGAACCTGGAGTGCAGATGGAGAAAGTGTCACCCATGCTGGTCTTGGATGCTCGTTGCAAACCTGATGTTCTTGGCCATCTGAGCAAATGATCACGCTTCTTTTGTCCTTCTGGAAATGCCAGGTGAACCCCATCCTCCATCCCAGCAGCCCCTAACACAGCATGGACACCCCCTAACACACTGTGCCATTCCTGCTGTGGCCTCTGATCAAGAGTGACTGAGAACATGGGGTCTTCATGAGGCTAATAAGCATGGGGCCCCATCTGTCAGCACTCTGCTGGCGCTGTCGGCCTTTCCACATGGCTACCTGGCCCACGGCAGCAGTCAAATGTCACAAGTCTCATGAGCAGAGAAACAGAAGCATCAACCCAGTAGAGACACCTGGAGGAAGAGAAGCCTGCAGTCCAGCGGAAGGACGACAGGACAGCAACATGGGAAAAAGGGCCCCAGAGTGCTAAGGACGCTGGCCCAGCGTTAGACACACCCTCTGTAGTCCTGAGCCAGCTTCCAGAGCTGATGACGGCGGCTCACTCTTCTGAGCCTCAGTTTCCACGTCCGTTAAGGGAATCCCAAATGAGACCCAACCATTTCTCCTTCCAAGACCCAGAATTTTTTTTTTATTATAGCCTTAAAACAGAAATTTCCCCTTTAAAAAATCACCTGTTCAAGGTCATCCATCCGGAAGGAACATTGGGAATTGTCCCACCAGCCCTTGGCAAATTACTAGACCCCATCCTGTCGCCACCCACCGTGCTGTTTGGATAAGCCTCTGCACCTCTCTGAGACTCTGTATTCTCTTCTATGAAATGGGTACTAGAATCACCTATGAACAGCCATGTAGAAGCCCTGACAAGAGAGCCTGCCTGACTTCTAATCATGATCCTTCTCCACCGTCCCCAGCATCACTACACGACTCCAGTCAGGCAACCTGGAGAAACAGTGCTGAGGCCCCGCCCACCCTGCTTCAATCCATATACTCCTGTTTTGGCTAACTGATGGAGACCTGGTTTCACCAAGAGCACCATAAGTGTTCACAACTGGCTAAAAGAACTCAGGAGGTTGTCAGCAAAAGGCAGCGGCAGACAGGGCAGAGCCTAAGGGACCAGCAACAAGCTTTAACTTCTTTCTCCTACCTCCACCCCACAAGTGAGCATTGCCCCAGGGACACTTGTTGCCCTTGGCATTCAGGGGCTCTATGGAGGGCTGGGCATGCAAACAGGGTCAGCCTCAGACTCCAGTCCCTCCAAATGCCAAGGCAACACCGAGCCTCTTCGCCCCTCTCTACCCCTCTCTGCTACATGCCAGATCTCAGGACACCCAAGTCCCTCTCATAAGACAATGTGGTGTTTGCACAGAGCCTGCATCAACCTCCTGTGAGCATCAAGTCACCTCAGAGAATATGCTACAGCTGATACAACCTAAGCGTCACTCTGCTGTTACAATGCTTCACAGAGAGCCACGGCCAGGACGTTTGCACGGCCTCAGCACAGATACTTGGTCAAATACCTTCCAACTGCAGCTGCTTGCAACTCAGACGTGGCATCTACAAGCACAAAGGTCAAGGGTCAACCAAACCCTTGTCCCACTGAAAACTTCACTTGAAATGATGCAATGATGCGAGGCCTGGACCCAGACTTCCAATGGGCCCAGGGGATTCCCCTGCTATCAGAAGAGGCTGTGGGCAGAGCCACACACACCCAGCTGCCTCCTGACTCTGCCATCCCACAGGTCGGTCTTTGCCTCTTCCTGAAGTCATGTCCTCAGCTAAAGCACTTTGCTTTGCCCTCTGCTACTGAGGGGCCAGTGTGCACCTCCATTGCCCAGGACTCCCTGGGATGAGGGGGCCGGTGTGCAACCCCATTGCCCAGGGGTCAGTGTGCAACCCCATTGCCCAGGACTCCCTGGGATGAGGGGGCCGGTGTGCAACCCCATTGCCCAGGACTCCCTGGAAGGTCCCTAAGGACCTTTGAGCTAACCTCCAAAGTTGTGCCCTCCCTGGAAACAACCTCACCAGGATTCACAGATGGGCCAAGGGAATCATATGACAGACACAGCCCAGTCTCTCACCTCATCCAGAGTGAGGCTGCAGAGCCAGCTGACCAATCTTCTCTGCTCCTCCATTTCTACATCTCTAAAAGGAAAGTCAGCAGTAGCTTCGTCCCTCACAACCCCAGCAAAGAGAGCCGCCGCTATCCTGGCTACATCAGCAAAGACGACACTTCATCTCTGCAGCGAAGTGTATTGGCTTCTGCTCCTTAACAAAGCGATCATCTGTAGAACTTGGAATACAGTCCCAACCCGCTGCATTTGTATTTTTTAAGGATGAGAATGCAAGGATCAACATCTTACAAAGTGGGAAACAGGCTTTGGGGGATGGGGTCTGGTCCTACCGTCCTGCTCACTGCACCTCTGAACGCATTTAGAGGCTGAACACATGCTGGAGGCCCTTTCTTTCTGCCTCAAAGCCAGGCTCACAGCCGAAGGGGACAAATAACCAACTTAACTCGGTCTTTGAAGCTCACCTGTGGACCACGTGGGAATATGGGCAATCTAATGTTGACCGAGTTCCCATGCAGGCTTCCTCCTTCCCTCCGTGACTCAGATGCTCATTTACTCAAATAAATCACACTGTGTTCTCTCCTTGCGGCCACACTATAAGAAGCCACAGAGTCCACCGTGAGGCGTGAGTGGAGGAGGGTGGATGACAGGGGCTGGAGAGAGAGGCAGGTAGGCAGAAAGAGGAAGCTTTAACTGATAGTGAGCCAGCCCTGTTAATCAGGGTTAAAGACGCAGGCACAACCACACACACGGTGCCAACAGTTCTCTGGGCTCATGCACAGGGAGGGAGGATACGGTGGCCAGCCAGCATGCTGATGAAATGTAAATGGACATAAAGAATGTTCCAGGCTCTCTGAACCCAGCATGAATTACAAAGGACTCCCATGGGTTGGGAAGAAGCCAGGGCAGGGAGGACAATAGTCAAATGTCACTCCTCTCTTTGTGACATTCCCTATCAAGCTTACCCACTTGGCACTTGCCAGAGTCCCCTGCATCCCCCGGATTCCTGTACCACCATGAGGGCAGCCTGGGGGATCAGTTTGCACATGTACTCTCCTGGGTTTAGAGTGGTATGTGCTGGCACCAATGTTCCCCATCCACGCCCACCCCCAAGAGCACAGCATACTAATCAGGGCCCCAAACCATGACAGTCAAGTGAGAAGTGCACCAACTGAGTGTCCATCTGTCCTGCTGACACAGCCAGGAGCTGTGTGTGTGGCTCTGCTATGTGTGGCTCGGCTGCCTCCTGCTCCGTGTATGGCAGCTCAAGCGTGATTATTGAGAACTGACTTGACCAATGGTAGCAGCTCTCCTATTTCAGTTTGTTCAAGCTCAGGGCTGTTCACGCACAAGCACGGTGAGTTATCTTGGGTGTGGAGCTGGAACTGAAAACAAACTTTGTACCATTTCATAGCCACCTTACACACACAGCCTGAAGCTATTTTCATGCAATGTGTTCAATAACGCTATTCATGAAACCAAGTTCCGTGGTATGAAATTTTCCATCTGTGGTGCAATGCAGGGCATTTTGGATTTTCAGATATGGGATGCTCAGCCTGCAGCATAAACTGTCCACAGATGCCATTTAGACAAAAGTGGGCCTTGTCTAAATCACCAAGTTTCACTGTCTATGGAGTAAGCATGCTTATGGGGCGCCTGTGTGTCAGGTCCATGGTCACGGAATAGGTTCTAAAGAGGTGCTGGAAAGTAGAGGACACACGAGCACTATTCATAAGAGGGTTATCTCAGCGGGAATGGGGGACGGGAAAGAAGCCAGCGTGGAGGAGAGCCCCACTCCAGTGAACTGGGGTTGAGAACTAAGGAAGGAGACTAATCCCAGAGGAGAAGAAGCCTACGCAAGGGGTGGGATGCCAATGCCCCTCCATTTAAGATGGGGAAAATAAAGCACAGACGTTTTAAGTCCAAATGCCCTTGATGGCCTGACCTACAGTTCCGGCTGCTCTAAGGATGGTGTGGCTCCCCGGGAGCTGCACTGTGAGCGTGTGAGATTGGCCAGAAAACAGCAAGATATTCCAAGGGCAACTCCTTCTAAATACTGGGAGATTTCACATCAATAGAAAGTTGAAAACTTGCAATAGTAGCCAAGCTCCTAAGTCAGGGGGATGGGTCAGGGGTTGGCTGTATTAGAGAGGAGGAGGAGAGATACATTGATGGGTGGGACACAACTGAAGGCACAGAGACGCCACATGTCGCTGAAGACACCAGGACAGGTCTCCGGAACCTTCTATGGAATTTCTTCTATGTATCTGAAGTTGAGTAGACAGCGAGCTGAAGGCGTATAGCTCATAAAGACACTATGGTTGTGTTGGAAGTAGAACCCTCACTGGGTTATGAGGCCCAGGCATAAGGCGGGTCTCATACAGCTACTGACAGCAATGAGCTGTCCCACAAGCCTGCTATCTGTGCCTCCCTCGGCAAAGCTGAGGTCTCTGTACAGATAAAAACCCGACTTCATCTAAGTCCACATGCAAACCGAGTGGATGTGGCCCTGGCACCTCACTGATCTACCTCAGGCATCTCCTACACTCTGCCAGTGAGCATGCCACCACAAAAGCTCAGCTCCTGTGGTCATTTCAGAGATGCAATAAGCCCTGCAGGCCATCTCTGCGTGGAGAGAATCTTCCCGCGACCAAGAAGGGTGCTCCAGGGTCTTCCTGTCCCAGCACTGGCTGTGTTAGACTCACTGATGCTGAGGAGGGGAGATCCAGCTGGGCTCAGACTCAGAGGTTTCTGTCTGTGAAGAGTAATGTGGTGGGGGCGTGGCAGGGGCGTGGCAGGCCAGCGCGCTTGCCCATCAGGAAGCTGGAAGCGCACCTGTTCTCATGGCTCCTTCCTCTCCCTTGGGTCCTTCCAGGCCCCCAGCCATGGGATGGGCACACATTCTGGCAGATCTCCCCTCCTCAGTCAGGCCCCCAAAGACGTACCTGGAGACATGCTTGGCCAGTCAGTTTCCTGTGTGCATCTCAGTCTAATGAAGGTCACACCAACTCTACACACAAAAGGAAGGCTGGGGCTCTCAGGTGTTCCCTGTACCCCTACAGCGAATCAAGGATAATCCACCAGTGACCCCAGCTACCCACTCTTCCATTACCCCCACCTCTTACTGACAATCAGCTCCGCTCCAAAGAGAAAGAGAGCACGGAAGAGAGTCTATCTACTTATTTTGTCCCCAGGCAAATTGGTTTGTGGTTGTTAATTCTCTGCTGAAGTAGGAAGTGCCTAGGGAGGGGGAGACACTTTCTCCTAGTGGCATAGACACTGGGAAGCCACTGGCATAGACACTGTGCTCCTGAAGGATTAATCGTCCCTTTATCCATGCTCCTGCCAGTAACCCTGATGAAACACAACGGTCAACCACCAAAAAAAAAAAAGAGGCCTGGCAGTTGAAGTGGGGGCTGGCTGCTGGAAAGAGAGGGGGCAGCAGAATTGGAGACATAAGAGAGCAAAGGGACAAATAGGATCAAAATGCATATAACCCTGAATGTCAATGGCATAAGGAAGCCTATTGTGTGCAATTAATACTGTGCTAACAAACTTTTAAAAATTAGAGATCCCAAAAAAAAATTAAAAAAAAAATTAGAGATCCCTAGGGCGCTGGTGAGGCACAACCTGTAAGCACACCTCTCTAAGGGAACCTTCCCAGAGGGTTAACTAAGGGAGGGGGCATCACCACAAATGTGAGCAGCGCCCTCTCATGGCCCAGTATCACAGGCTGAATAATAAGAAGAAATGGAGTAAACTGAGCCGACCGCCTGCATCCCCTCTCTCTGTCCATTGGGGGTAAGCAGACAGCCACACTCTCCCACTGCCATGTCTTCATGGAGTGAGAGACCGTACTCTAAACCATGAGGGAAGTAATGTCCCCTCCCTTCCATTGTTCTGTGTGTATATTTGGTACAATAAAAAAGATAACTAATGCCCAGGTATGGTGGAAGGGAGCTAGAAGTGGCCCAGGAGAATCCTGAGGACCAGGCTGCAGAGGGACTCGTTGGAATTTAGTGTGAGGACATGGTCATGTATAGTGATGTCTACACTCTGCCCTGGCTCTGACATATCCAGAATATTCCGGAATTTACGGACTCACAGGAATGTCATTAACCCCTGATTACATCCAAATCCTCCTCCTCACTCCCTCAGTGTTCATGGGGTGTCTGGTGCATGTCAGCACCACAGGAATCCAAACATAAGAGTGTCTCCTACCCAGAGTCCCTTACTCCCTCCTACCGTGGCCCGTCCTCACATGCTGCTGTCTGCTACAGGGAAGGGTTATCACAGTTGGTGGAGGAATTCCTAGCCTTCCCAGGACCCAGGCTGATGAACACTGGGGCCTCTTCCATTTAAACTGTTTCCCTGAAGAAGGGAGAGAGGGGAAGAGAGACAAAGCAAGGCAGGTGCTCAGCTTGTCCCTGGAGAGAGCAGTTGCAGTGGGAGCATCTCATTAATGACACACACTCACACACACACACACAAACTTCATTAATGACACATGCTCACACACACACACGCACTTCATTAATGACACACACTCACACATACACACACACACTTCTGTGTGACTGTTGTATTTGGTTTTCCACATGTGTCTCCCTAAGAGCAAGGATGATATCACAGAGTGCTGAGGGTCGACTGGAGGAGAAAGTTGGTAGCCACTCTTTCACAGAAGGGCGATGGATGGATGGATGGGTTGATTGACAGCACCCAGGCAGAGTGCTGAGCACACATGATAAGGGAAGAATCTGTCATGTGTAACTGAGATTTCTAAGTGCTTGGAAACAGAGAGATGCGTTTAGCTCAGTGGCCCCTGGGGGTTGGGGGAAAGCCCATTAGAGCGAGTTATTAACTCACTGCATTTCTGAAGCCTGGGATCCAATTTAGAACGAGTACAGTGGGACTTGGCTTTGTGTGGCACTCAGCCGGCTGGCAAAGCTGAGTCCTCAGGCCTCAGGACTGCAGGCTACAGGCACAACTCGTCAGCCTTTGATGGCCCAAAGTTTGGAGTCAGCCAGCAAGATCTGATTTGTGTGTCGGGGAGAACACTTCAAGACAGGAGAGGGAGGCCTCTGTGGATGGGCAGGGTCTCAGGATAGCAACCAAAACTGCTTCCTGCGGCTCTATCTGTGGAGATGGTACCTGGCCAGCCTGGGGCCCCGGAAGGTGGGTGTGCGTCCCCTTCTGCTCCTGTCAATGGTAAGGAGGTTTCAGAGCAGCATGGTATTGCCCCTTCCCCATGCCACCTGAACCTAGGAGGCAAAATTGAGGAGAACCATGGAGCCAAAGAGAAGTTGGCAGTTCTCTGATCCTCCCTGATGCACAGGGACCTTCCTCCAGGGTGTCACCTGCCCAGTTAGAAGAGGGGCTATCAAAACAGATGGGTTAATAACAACAAATGCTGGTGTGAGTGTGAGGAGGGAGCACTCACACCCTGCTGTGGGAACACAGATCAGCATTGTCATGAAGAGGGAGCACTCACACCCTGCTGCGGGAACACAGATCAGCATTGTCATGAAGAGGGAGCACTCACACCCTGCTGCGGGAACACAGATCAGCATTGTCATGAAGAGGGAGCACTCACACCCTGCTGTGGGAACACAGATCAGCATTGTCATGAAGAGGGAGCACTCACATCCTGATGTGGGAACACAGATAAGCAAGGCCATTATAGAGAGGGTTTGGAGATTCCTCAAAATGTGAAGGTAGATCTACCCTCATGTCCTGGGCAGTACATAAAGGAAATGCAAGCACTGTGTCTCTGAGATACTTTCAGGCCGACGGCTACTATCGCCATGGCACGGGCAAGACACTGGCTAGTGAAGATGGCTGCTGTCAGGCAGAAAGACGAAGCCATTGTGCTCCGAGTTCACAATGGAGTACTGTGCCGCCGTAAAAGGGGAACTCTAACACTTGAAGGGGCATGGGTGGGACTAGAGGGTGAGGTATTAAGTAAAATTAGCCCAACACTGAAGGCAGACTCCACACGGTCTTGATCATTTGTGACACTGATGTCACAGATTTTACTGCTATGAGACAGCAGTTAAAAAGGTGAGCTGTAGAGATGAAGATAGAGAGAAATGTGGGTAGGCAGAGATCTCCATGATGGTGTTTGGAGGCACAGTAGGGGCTCTGCAACCTGCAACCACCTACGACACATTTCAAAATAGCTAAAAAGAGGCCAGGGGCTGGAGACATTCAGTGTCAAGAGCATTCACCGAAATGAGTCATGACCCCACACCCATGTTGAGTAGCTCACAGCTGCCTGTAACTCCAAAGGGCACAGTGCCCTCTTCTGGCCTCCTCTGGCATTGCACTAACATGCACATACACAGAGAGTCACACACATATACATAATTGGGAATAAACTACATCCCTTTTTTTTGAGAGAGAGAAAATCCAAAGATTCCCAATACATGGGAATGGTCAGGGTGTGGGCTGGGGCTTTAGCTCCATCAGTAACATCCTCCACTGGCATGCACAAAGTCCCAGGTTCAATCCCTAGGAATGTATGCACCAGGTGTGGCAGCACTTGAGAGACAGAGGCAAGCGGAGCAGGAATGCAGGGTCACCCCAGCTACCTGAGAAGACAGACTGCTAGTTGCCATGGTTTCATCACTGTGAGCTGTAGCAAATGATCACACTGTCCCCAATTTTTCTAATTTCCTTTCTGTTGCTGTGATTAAAATACCCTGATAAAAACAGCAACTTAGAGGAGAAAGGGATTGTTAAGGATTCCACCGTCCATCACTGCAGGAAGTCATGGTGGCAGTGACATCGCAGCCAATGAGAGCACACTGCCCGCTTGCTTGCTTGGGCTCAAATTGCTGTCTCCTCTATTACAGTCCAGGTCCTCCTGCCTAGGGAATGGTGCTGCTGGGCATTCCCACAGCAGTTACAGTAATGAAGACAATCCTCCGCATCAGGTCCACAGGCTAGCCCAGTGCGGACAATCCCTCCCGGGGACTCTGTCCCAGGAATCCCAGCTGTTTCACATTGGCCAATTGAAGTCACAGCTGTAAATATCTACAAGCAATATGTGGAGATTGGTTGTTGTTTTTTCTCACAAGCAGGGTTTTCTTTTGTTTTGTTTTTTTTTAATCCTCAGCTTTCCAAGATGCACTCCCACAACCTCAGAATTTGGGAAGAGGGTAAGATTAATCGGAGAAGGTTGAGAAAGATATGACTCCCAGAAGACCGCTTTGAATGCATGGTGGGGAAAGATGCCAGCTAACATGGCACCCTGGTTCCTTAAGGAAGAGAGGCCAGAGACCTGCCTGGGGTTTGAAGCCATGTGGTGACTCTCTAGGCCATATGGAAGGACACAGCAGTACATTTGGGGTGGTGAGGGGCAGAAATGGTAAACAGCTCACTCTGAGTCCAGGTAACTCTAGAATGGACTCGGGCTTTGCTGTGTGGCCTTAAAAAGCACTTTGTGTCCCCGATCTTTGTTTCTCTAGGGGACAGGAATATGACTTCCTTCCTAATAAGGCCAACAAAGAGGGAAATGGAGCAACAGATAACAGCACACCACACATGCCCACCTTGCCAGCAGCATAGTCCAATAGCCATCAAAGAAAAAGGCCTGGCCTGTCACTGCCACTGTGGTCAAGGGGTGAAACCCTGCTTCTTGTTCCTGCTCTGGTACCACTTGTCCTCCCAACCGCACTTACAGGTGCTACCCTCACCCCTCCTCCTCCACACGCCCTCTTCTCCTCATCCCTCCTCACCCTCCTTGCCCTTCCTCCTCACCCCTCCCAGCCTCCCTGTGACTAGAAGGACAAGATATATTTATGAAGGGCTAGCTGAGCTGGCCGCTGCTCCCAACAGCTCATCAGTCACATTGCCTGACTCTGCAGAGTCATCAAGACAGACTGTCGGTGACCAGCTGCTTCCATCCCCACAGTATAGGAGCTGGCAGCCCTGACCCCATCCTGCCTGACTGCACACTCTACCTGTGGAGAGAGACAAGAAGACAACGCATCTACACCAGAGGGCACAGCCCACAAAGGAACTCTGCTCAGGGTCCCCACCCTAACTGAAGCCAAACTCTGTACATCCAAGACCAGCCAGGCCTCCTGGACTGGGTACCCTGACCTGTCACCTCCTCCAAAAAAGTCCCATGACCTCTTTCTCAGTCCATCATCTACAAAGACAGCTACTATCTGTCATGAGATAAGAGCTCTGGTGACTGCTGGACGGCATGTTTTAGGTGCATCCCTCATCAGAAGAGTTTGTTCTTCATAGAGGGAGCTGAACTGTAGAAAACTGAATGAGCCGGCTCCCCTGGGTGGGGGGACAACTGCATCTGGCAGGCCTTGAACCCACATCCCTGAAGTCTCAGTGCTAGACTGGGAATCCATGTTTGGCTCCTAGATGAACTTGGTCTACTCTCTCATCACCTATACCCAGCCCCTCCTCCTTGATTCCCAATCCCAATGTTCTGGAAGGAATGCTGACCAACAGTCAGCTTCATCCAACATGTGCATTGGTTGCTGCCAGCTGTAACTGTTGGGGTTCATGGTGATCACACCTGTGCATTCCAGCCGCCACTCAAATCAATTCAGATGGCAGCACCTGACAGGCCAGAGATGGACAATGATGAGGAAGTGTTTGTGCCCCGACTTCCTTCAGTGATAGACTATGATGTGGAAGCATAAGACAAATAACCCTCTTCTCTCCCATGTCGCTTTGGTCTTGGTGTTTATCACAGCAATAGTGACCCTAAGACAGATGCGATGAACTTTCCCAAAGAGAATGGGACGAAAAGACCCATCCTGAATACAGACAGCTGGAGTGGACAGCTGGGCCCATATTTACTAGAAAGGGGAAAGAAAGAAGCAACCGAGGGCAGCATCTCTCTCTCTCCCTGCTCCCTCTCCCCAGCGGCTCAGTGGGGAGAGTGTTTACCTAGCATGCATGAGGCCCTGGGTTTGGGCTTTGATGCCACCTAAACCTGGGCATGGTAGCACACACCTGGAATCCTAGCACTACAGAAGTGGAGGAAGGAGGATCGCAAGACCTAGAGTCTTCAGCTCCATAGCGAGCTTCAGGCACACAGCAGCTATAGAAGACCCTGTCTTTAAAAGGAAAAGAAAACAGAAAAAGAAACTTGGCAGTTTGACTCTAAAGTTTATATTATTTGTTTGTTTGTTTGCTTGCTTGCTTGCATGTTTTTCAAGACAGGGTTTCTCTATGTATCTTTGGTGCTTATTCTGGAACTCTGTAGACCAGGATGGCCTTGAACTCACAAAGATCCACCTGACTCTGCCTCCCAAGTCCTGGGATTAAAGGTGTGTGCCGCCACTGCCAGCCTAAAGTTTGTATTCTTAAAGCGACGTGCTGAAGTCCAAACTTCCCTACAAACATTCAAACCTGCTGTCTTCTCTCACTGTGTCATTGTTTGTTCATTATAGATGGTGAGAACATTTTAATCCTCTGTCAACAAAAAGATAAAGCGCTAATTCTTAAACCGTTGGGAAAAAAAAACCAGTGATGCTGCCAAAGCCATACCCCCTTCAGTCATACCCTTCAATGGAGCTCAGATCTTTTTCTGGGCTGGCAGTGTGTGGCACTGTCTTCTCTAGTGGCACTGGGAGCCACAGGCAGCCAAATACTGCTCCTGTGTGGGTCGGCAAAGTGATCAAAGAGCACTCACTCCAGGGCGCAAGGTTGCTAAGCTGGGTGGGGCATGGGCCTTCAGCTTGCCATGGGTTTACTGTGACTTATTTCCACTGGAACTCGAGGGCCATGCTTTACTTCCAAGGTAGAATGGCAAGGTCCACAGGCCCCGCCAACCCTCCCACCCTCGCCATCTCTGGCCCTTGACCTCCTCTTCCTTGCTCCTCGCTGTAGGGCAAGCTCATCCCCAGTACTAGGCCTCTGCCTGTAGTCACATATCCCTCATTCATCTGCCTCCGAACCAATCAGCAAATACCTGTGTCTGCTGCTATGTTCCGTGAAGCTCCCTCACTGCCACCATGAGGCACTTCCACCCCCCCTACCGTGAAGCTGGTGTCCTTGGCTTCTGTAGTGGGTCCCAGTGTGATGGACCCCCAACTCTTCAGGAGAGAGGAACAGAGGAAGTGAGGAAAGGAAAGAAGGGAAGGGAGGTCAGTGAACTAATGGTCCCTATTCAGTCTAGGGTGTCACCTTTAGATGCCACCCTCACAGGTGGCAGGAGGTGAGGCCCAACCTAATGGCTGTATTTTCTCCCCCTCTTCCCAGATGGTGGTCCAGGGGGAGACACACACCCTTCCGCAGCCTACCTCTCGCCCTCTGCGTCGCTGGAGAGCAACATGGAAGAGGGGGTGACATCAGCAGCCCCAGGACCCCTGCCATCCCAGAAAGCACTGGAACTTCTGGAAGGGTCATTGCCCCCTGCGCTCCCTGATGAGGGCAGTGTCCCGCAAACCCCAGCCCTCAGGAAGGGCCTGCCGTCCCTGAAGGAACTCAACTCTGCCAGGAGGCAACTGAGGCCCCTGGCCACCCCGACAACTCTGCAGAGACTAGGGTCCCCTGCCTCAGCCACCACAAAGCCACGTGTACCTGGGGACCCTGAACAGCCCACGGCACCTGCACCACTGCAGATTGCGCCCTTCACCACACCGGTGACCTCGCTCCTGAACAGCCCAGAGCCTGCACAGTCCCCCGACGACAGCAGCCTGGGGAGCCCTCAGGACAAGGGTGACAATGAGCTGACCGGGTCTGCTTCCGAGGAGAGCCAGGAGACCACCACGTCCACCATTATCACCACTACCATCATCACCACGGAGCAGGCCCCAGGTAGGCCACACTTGCCTCCTACCCTTGCTGTGCTTTCCACAGAGGGCATGGAATCTCAGCCTTGCTCCTGAAGGGAGGGCAAGCGTCTTTCTACTTTGTTTTGAGAGGGTGTGTGTGTATGTCCACGGGTGCCCTGGGAATAGAACTCAGGGTCCAGCACAAGCTAGGCAAGGGCTGTACTACAGAGCCACACCCTCACCGGAAATGTCCTGACTTTCCCAGGCTAGCAGCCCTTCCTGTCTTTGGGTTCTTCTGTAGAGTCAGCCAACCATGGATACAGAGATGTCAGAAAAGTTAGTTGTATCCGTTCTATGAGCCCCAGACTTATTCCTCATTTTATTCCTAAACCATAGGAGAGCTGCTCCCACAGCCTTCTGTCGTCATGGGGAGGTGGTGTCGCTGTAGATGATTGACAGCATAAGGGAGCAGGATGTTCACTTCCTATAGAAGGGCTGGAGCTTAGGTGGAAGCTGATAGGCAGGGGAGCAGGGAGCCCACTGCTGAGCCTGCTCTCCAGGCCTGCACTTGGTACCTCTCTCTGTCTGCATCCTTCTCCTATGGAGAGAGGCCTCAGCTGCCAAGCATGCATCATCACAGCCGCTCGCTGTGTAAGCGAGGGTGCAGTGAAACTGCAGAACTGGGCCTCTCTATGGACAGCAAGAAAGGTTTATCGGGGAACAAACTGCCAAAGCCATCTCCACTCCCTCGGAGATGGGGAGCAGAGAGAAGAGCAAAAATGTGCAAAAGCCACCGGATTTTCTATGACACAGCGAGGTCTTTGAGCTGATGCAGGCTGTGGAGAGTGACACCAGGAGCCAGGTGTCCTTGCCCAAAGTAGGTAAGCTTTGGGTCAGATTGTTGGAGGCTCCTGTTAACGCCACCTTCAGGCCACTGTTTACCAATGAATGATCCTTCTGTTCTCCCAGTCAAGTCCTTCTGCTTAGAGCATTGTCACCAGCACCATCGTTTAGGGGGTCACGGTGCTTTGCACCTAACAACTAAGGCTGTCTGCTGGGTCTGAATGTGTGCTGTGTGAGACTGGCCAGACCGACCCTCCTTGTGCTTTGATCTACCTGTCTTTAAGGTGGGAGTGGAAGGAGGCTGGAGAGATGGCTCAGTTATTAAGAGCAGAGGGCCTGCGTTCAATTCCCAGCACCCACAGGGCAGCTCACAGCCATCTATAATGGGATCTGATGCCCTCTTCTGGCCTGCAGGAGTACATGGAGATAGAGAACCATATACCTAAAATATATGTCTTAATAAATTATTTTTTTAAAGATGGGAGTGGAATGCCATTCTGTCTAAGGCTGAATGGGGCTGCCCCCTGATGACCTGTAACTTTGGTCAGGAGAGGACACAAGTCAGCAGGTGTCAATGAAAACAAGACAGCAATCCTTACTCAAGTTTGTGGCTGCAGGTTCTGTAGTCATCCCTGGTTTTGTCTCTGTGTTGACTCCAGGGGTACATGGTGGACATACAATTAAGCCCGGACCCCATAGGTCGACTTCCACTCCACAGCCCACCTGTGAGCTCCTGGGCTGGCCGCAGCCCCCCCGTGTCCTGACAGCAGCATTTGTTCCTTCCGTAGCTCTCTGCAGCGTGAGCTTCTCTGAGCCAGAGGGATACATAGACTCAAGTGATTTCCCACCTCAGCCCTTCGGCAGCTTCCTGGAGTGCACATACAATGTGACGGTCTACACGGGCTACGGAGTGGAATTGCAGGTAGCGCAGTCCTGGTTGCCCTTACTGTCACATCTCCTTTTTTCAAATCAGGGTTATTTTGGTTGGTTTTCTAGAGTGGGACCTCCCACAAGTGCATGTCCCACTGAAGCCTGAGGAGACGACATGTTGGCAAAGCGTCAGATGCGTTACCCAGGAAGGAAGTCCCTTAACACCCTGTGTATTAAATACAAGCAGGCACCACATACAAAACATATATACATGTGTGCACATGGGTATACAGTACCGCCTTACAACATGGAGAGCACAAGTAAACAACAAGTGCCTGGAGAAGGTGGGGTGCCCTGGAGTGCAGTCACAGTGAGGAGAGAGAAAGCCAAGAGAGACCCAGAAAGAGAGCACCCTCCCTTGCCAGCTCACCTGTTCACACAGACAGGAGGGAGTGTGTTGTGTCCAAGTGGCCACTCAGTACCCAGTGCAGGTGCCTGCGCAGGGGCCTCTGGGCACCCTCTCCAACCACACCCCTGCTGCCCTAGCTCTCTGTCTACCCCGTGTGTTCCAGTGCAGGTGCCTGTGCCTCTGGGCACCCTCTCCAGCCGCACCCCTGCTGCCCTAGCTCTCTGTCTACCCCGTGTGTTCCAGTGCAGGTGCCTGTGCCTCTGGGCACCCTCTCCAACCGCACCCCTGCTGCCCCAGCTCTCTGTCTACCCCGTGTGTTCCAGTGCAGGTGCCTGCACAGGGGCCTCTGGGCACCCTCTCCAACTGCACCCCTGCTGTCCCAGCTCTCTGTCTACCCTGTGTGTTCCAGGTGAAGAGTGTGAACCTGTCGGAGGGGGAACTGCTCTCCATCCGTGGGGTGGACGGCCCCACCCTGACAGTCCTAGCCAACCAGACTCTCCTGGTAGAGGGCCAGGTGATCCGCAGCCCCACCAACGCCATCTCTGTCTACTTCCGGACCTTCCAGGATGATGGGCTCGGGACCTTCCAGCTGCACTACCAGGGTAGGGTCCTCCGAGGCCAGTCAGGTGGAGACACTGGCCCCACTCTGCCCCAACACCCAGCCACACTCTTGGGCTTTTTGTGCCAGGGACCCCAGTTGCATTTTGATTAAAATCAAAAGAATCCTCCTCCCTGTCTGGGAGCAATGGTTTTTAAAGCCAAGAATGAAACATGGATAATTTTGGAACTGGAGAGAGGGCTCAGGTAAAGAGCTTTCCATGCAAATGTGAGAACTGGCCTTCCATCCTCAGAACCCACATAAAAGGCAAAGTGGGGCACACCTGTAACTCCAGTGGTGGGAGGTGGAGACAGGAGGATTCCTGGGATTTGCTGGCCTACTGACTTAGCCAAATCAGCAAGTTCCAAGGCACCTTGAAAACTGAGGTGGAGAAACCATAAAGCTGGCAACTCCAGCACCCAGCCTCCCCAGGGTCCCCTCTGTCCTCCACACCAGGCTGCTGCCCAAATGTGGGTCGCCGGCTTCCCCATCCACAGCTGATGTACTTGTGTTTCTCCTTTCTCCCCAGCTTTCATGCTGAGCTGCAGTTTTCCCCGCCGGCCTGAGGCCGGAGACGTCACAGTGATGGATCTGCACTCCGGTGGCGTGGCCCACTTCCACTGCCACCTGGGCTACGAACTGCAGGGAGCCAAGACTCTGACTTGTATCAATGCCTCCAAACCCCACTGGAGCAGCCGGGAGCCTGTCTGCTCAGGTACCACCAGTGTCCACCAGCCAGGAGGTGGGAAGCCACACCGTATAGTGCAGTGGTCCTCAACCTACATATATATGTATTATATATATATAAAATACAGTTCCTCCAACCGTAAACTTATTTCATTTTTACTTCATAACTGTAGTTTTGCTACTGTCATGAATAATAATGTAAGTATCTGATATGCAGGATATCCGATATACAACCCCCAAAGGGGTCGAGACCCCCAGGTTGAGAACCGCTGCTCTAGGGCCTCTGGAGTAACCTTGGGCAAGGCTCTTACTCTCCAATCTGTGTTGTAACAAAAACGCATGAACCCGGCTCCTGAAGGCACTGAACACATTGTTGTGGTCTGTGCCACCGCCACTCTGTCCAGCAGGAGCCTTGCTCACTAGCATTCGTGCAGCAATCTGCTTAGCGGCTGCAGTTGTCTTCTTTGTATATTCTATACGCTAAGCCTTCGTCAGACTTACAACGCCCTGCCCACACCCTGCAGTCACCTTTCTGTTTCTGTCGTGAGGCAGCACTCGTGGCTTCTGTGTCTGCTTCTTCCATTAGTCATAGGGGTTTCGGCGTGTATAAGCATGTTGTTCCTTCTGTGGCTGAGTAATGTTCCATCATGTGTGACATTCTGCTGTGTTTATCTGTCCATCATGAGACATGAGAACTATTTCTACCTTTTATCTAAGTAACTGCTTTGCTATGAACATGGAAATAAGTTTTCATTTCCTGATAAGTACCTCACACCTTTCCTCAAACACTTTTATATGCTTGGCAGCTGTCAGTGTGCCACCGTCTCCAAAGAAAGACTCTTCAAACACTTTGCCCATTATTCAAGAGGCTACTGGGTTGTTGTTTGTTCTGCAAACACTCTTTACATATGCTGAATCCAAACCTCTATGAGGTGTGATGTGTAGGCCTCTCCGTCTGTTCTGTGGTTTCATGTGGCCTGTGACACTACCTTTTCTCTGAGGACAAGGTCTGACTTAGCCCTTGTTTCTTCTGTTGTTTGAACTTTGCGGGTGGCTGGTGCTGTTTGGTTTTGTTTTTTGAACTTAGTCAATGTGAACTCAAAAGTTGATGCCAGCCACCAACTAAGGTGGTCTGATGCCCCCTGGTGGAGAGAAGTGGGTGGTGCGGGCCTGCAAGTGACAGCCAAGATCCTTGGCTCAGTAGGGTCTGTCAGTCATCCTACCAACACCCACAAGTTTACACCCACTGTTTACTGGGTTCTGCACCTACTGTTGGAGCTGTGAGGGCCTGCTCCCTCGGAGTCTGCAGCTTGGTACAGAACATGTGTCTTAATTATTGCTCTATGGCTGTGAAGAAACACCAAGACTGAGACAACCCTTCTTTAAAAAAATAAAAATAAAAATTTAATTGGGAGCTTGCTTACAGTTTCAGAGGGTTAGTCCATGATCAGTTGGGGAAAACAGCCAGGCACGGTGCTAAAGCAGTAACCGAGAGCTTTTATCACAGTCCATGGGCAGGAGGCAGAGAGAGAGAGAGAGAGAGACTGGGCCTGCCGTGGGCTTTGAAGCTGCAAACCCCACCCCCCGTGACAAATCCCTTCAACAGGGCCACACTTCCCAGTCCTTCCCAAGCAGTTCTACTACCTGGTGACTAAATATTCAAATATATGGGCCTATGGGAACCATTATCAAACCACCACAATATGTGACAAACATCTGAGCTAACATGTGGGGAGAGGGAGTAGAAAGTGCCAGAAAGGGTATCATAGGGGTAGTGTCACAGAGCAAGTGGGGACAGGAGAAACCCTGTCACCCTCAGAGAAAGGGCTCAGGGATAAGAAGTGATGGTAGGCCAGAGACCGGGGAAGGAGTCCCCAAGGGGCCAGGCTGTGGAGGCTAAGTGAAGGCAGAGGATGGGAATTGTCCCGAACAGTGAGCTAGCCTGTGCAAAGTCCCAGAGGTGAAAGGACTCAGCAGATTTGAGGAAGTCAGAATACATCAGCATCACTCAGGAAGCAGAATCAGGAGGATCTCTCTGAGTTTGAGGCCAGCCTGGCCTACAAAGTGAGTTCCAGGACAGTCATAGAGTGAGAGCCTATCTAAAAAATTTTTAAAAAGAAAAAGAAGAAAGAAACTATACTGATATGTCAGAAGACACGAGGACAGGATGGGAAGCAGCAGCTGCTCCTCAGGAGGGGCCTGTCAGGGGTGAGATCATGTCCCCAGTCACGTGGGCACACCTCAGGTTCAGATTGGCTGGGCTTGCAGATATGTAGCACAATGGTCTGTCTCAGACTGACAGACAGGAGGACAGTGTCCCTGGAATGGAACAGAAAGGAATCCTGATCTCAGAGGGGGATGGTTTCCTGGTGCTCGCTCTACCTGCCACACAGCTGAGTCCAGGGCAGAGAGAGCTATCAAACGTTTTCTCCACTGCCAACCCAGTCCCATCACGCGTCACTGAGCAGACACGCTGTGAGTATCTACTGCATGTCGCAAACTGAGCTGGGGAGCTAAGAGAACCAAAGCAAGGAGTGGTCTTTCTTCATCCACCATGTGGAAAGTGCCCTCTCCACCTCCACCCCCAACACTGGCTTCTTTCCAAATCATCGGATGCCACTATGAATGAGACATGGCTTGAAATAGCCCCGGCCTACATCCCAGTGGCTCTGCTTGTTAGCCGTGTGTCCTTGAGCAAGTGGCTTGATGTCTCTCAGCTCCTTTGACCCATTTGTGAAGGGAACAGTTGTTATTTGCTCAGTAAATGTTTCATGAAGACAAGTCTCCAGTCCTGGCACTCGGGAGACTGAGGCAGGAGATTCACAATTCAACCCAGTCTGGGCTACAAATGGAGATCCTCTCTCAAACTTTTAAGAAGTAACTAAATAGAAACTGATATTACTGAGCACATACTATAAACCATATCATCAGGTGCTGGGGTCCACCAAGACCCCACTGTCATCACAGCCAAGAGCCCAAGCCGCTGTGAAATGTGTTTTGCAGAGAAATTATTAAGAAGGACAATGGCTTTAATCCGGCACTTGGAAGGCAGAGGCAGGTGGGTCTCCGAGAAGGCCAGCCTGGTCTCAGAGAGGTGTGAAGAACACGGAGGGTGGCAATGAGTGGCTGAGTGCACTGAGTGTTCGCCTGGCTGGCATGAAGCCTGAGCTTCGATCCCCAGCACACATGAAATCTCAGCACTTAGGATGCGGAGGCAGGAAGATCAGAAGTTAAGGTCATCTTCACCTACAAAGTGAATTTGAGACCAGTCTGGACTACATGAGACCTTGTCTCTAAAAGAAAAAAAATTAAAAATCCAAGAAAGGAGCTGAGGAGAGGCGACACCTGAGTAAGGGACTCTCAGGACATGGGGAAGAGCCAGGAGCCGTGTTTGTCCTAGGCAGCTTCACAACATGACCGGTTTGATCTGACTCCAGATGGAGGCCCCAGTTGTGCTTGTGTGTTCTGCTCCTCTGACCCTGGAGGAGGAACTGGGGCCTTTTGCTTAGACAAGAAAGATTCCTACATGCTCTCAATCCTCCTCAAGGACAGGGACCACCCTGGACCAAGAGGCTTTGGACCAACTCTCCCAAACATCACCCACACTGCGACCCCCTGAGAGCGAGTCCCAGCACTTCCTCTCTCCTGTGATCTGACAGCTGTGCAGCTCCTGTGGGTCACAAATCACTTTGTAGTGTCACTTCACCATATTATTTTAACATAAAAGTGTTATATGGCTCTGGTTAAAAGAAAATTCCAGAAACACAAATGCACAGAAGATGGGAACAAATCACTTTTATATTCGGTGGTCTCAAGCTACCCCTGCAGCTCACTCACAGGAACGGACCAGGAGGTCTATTTGCTAGTGTACTGCTTCTTCAAGCTCCAGGATTCATAAGCAGTCTCTGAGAATGCGGTGTTTGATTGCTCCGTGGAAGCCCAGTGTGTGCCTGGAAATTCATTCCGGTTCTAGGTTTGGATTTGAGGATGAAGGCAGAGCTGGGCAGCCTCGTTCACAAGTCAAATCAAATCCAAAGCTCCCTACAGAATAAACTCCCAGGGCACATTTCTGGGCCAGGGCGTTCCGACACAGTTTCAAAACGAGGTTTTGCTGAATTGCCCTTGGGGAAATGGTCGCAGCACACCTGGTGAGTTGCCCACTGTGCATAAGTAAAACCATGACCCCTGCCAATACTGCTCTGACTTTATTGATATTTTTCAGCATGCAATGGGTGGGTAAAAGCAGAACACAGCTGGAGTTTCTTCGATTCTTCCGCTGCTGCAGTATCTGCGCATTAAGTCCTAGGTACATGCTTCTCCTTCTGTGAACTGCTCCCGTTTGCCTCTGAAAATCATTTCATAACTGAAAGTCGAGGCATCAGGCCAGGGAGGTGGCTCAATGAGTTAATGCTCTTGCTGCCAAGCCTAAAGAATGAGTTCAATCCCCAAAACCCACACGGTGGAAGGAAAGAGTCAGCACCTGTGGGTTGTCCTCTGACTTCCTCAGATGCAGTGTAGCACATGCACACACAGAGATGAATGAATGAATGAGCGAGTGAGTGGATGAATGAATTTGGATTTCCTAAAAATATCTATGCTCAGTCTGAACATTAAGGTTCTCCCTGCCACGGCACCCAGATGTTGATGAATCCAGGCATGGGGTTAGGGAGTTGTCAAGTCAGCAGCCTCCCTCCCATGTTCCCAGCTCCACCCTAGCTAAAAGGCTTGGGTGCAGCGAGGGGAGACCAAGCCCACCACTTCCTCTCTGTTCTTCCCTGACCACCTCACTTTCTGCATCCAGCCCCGTGTGGAGGAGCCGTGCACAATGCCACCATCGGCCGAGTTCTCTCCCCCAGTTACCCTGGAAACACCAACAGCAGCCAGCGCTGCGTGTGGACCATCGAGGCTCCAGCGGGTCAGAAGCTGCACCTGCATCTGGAAAGGCTTCTGCTCCAGGAGAAGGACAGGTGAGTTGTCCATACCAGCCACTCCTCCCCACCTTAGAGAGGGTGGGTTGTGCAATCTGATGTGGCTGGACCCCCGAAAGACAGCCCTGGGGGAGGATGAGAAAGAGCTTCTGACCACCAGGAAACTGAGATACTCAGGGGATAGAAACTTGCCTGAGCCACCTAGGAAGCTAGGGGAGGATAGTGGAAATCAAATATGTGCATGCACAACACACACACGCACACACACACACACAGCCTAGGACTTCCTTTTAGGCATCTCTTTCCTTATTGGAATAAGGAGTTGCACCTCCTCTGTACAAAGACAAGATCTCCATGGAGAATAGGCACAGCACAGACAGCATTGGCTCCTGAGAAGAAAGGAAACAGGGATGGAGAAAGCGGGAGCTGGCAACAACTCTGCCAAGCCTCTGTGTGCAGATCATATATAAATATAAGGAATCCAGATTCAATACTAGCATTCTAGGGCCTTATTCTAGAACATTCTAGAAAACCAGAGCCTGCCTTAGGTTGTGTTCTGAAAGCAGGTGAGGGATGGGAATGTGCGGGAGGGGAGAGTTTACCTGTGTCTCAGTTAGGGTTTCGATGGCTGTGAAGAGACACCATGACCACAGCAACTCTTATAAAGGAAAACATTTAATTGGGGTGGCTCACTTACACTTCAGAGGTTCAGTTCATTATCATCATAGTGAGACATGGCAGTGTGCGGGCAGACACAGTGCTGGAGAAGCAGCTGAGAGTCCTACATCTTGCAGGCAACAGGAAGTGGTCTCAGTGTCACCCTGAGCAAAGCTTGAACAAAGGAGACCTCAAAGCCCACCCCCACAGTGACACACTTCCTCCACAAGGACATACCTACTCCAACAAAGCCACACCTCCTAATATTGCCACTCCCTATGAGCTTGTGGGAGCCAATTTCATTCAAACCACCATACCCTGGTAAGCAGTGGGTGACATGGAAACTGCAAGAAGGAAATGCAGTATGTGGGATCAGCAGACAGATCCTAGGACAGCTGGGATCCCAGCCCCCAGGAACTCACAGTGGCCATATCGAAAAGATGAAGGAGCGGTGAATTTATCCAGAGCATCTGTCAGTCACTGTGTTCATGCTCACACTCTCCCCAGTCTTGATGAGCCGGGTGGGCTACAGACCTTGGGGCTTGTGTGGAGAGGAACCAGCAGAGTCTTCAAGGACAACCCAAGTTGCAAGGATGTGGAGGGGTAGGACTTTGGCAGCTGTGCTGCATCCAGGGCACCAATACTTAGGAATTCTGGAATCTGACACAGAGAAGGTCTGTGTGAAAAAGTCACCAACCAGTGTGATATGTGAAAGGGGGGCTCCCCCATAGCTTTTCAGCAGAGCAAACGGGGTGCTCCAGTGTCACCAGGTGTGCTCCAGCATCACTGGGTTGTTTCACCATATCTGGGGTGCTTCAGCGTTACTGGGGTGCTCCAATGTCACCAGGGATGCTCCAGTGTCACTGGGGTGTTTCATTGTCAAATTACAGTCTTTTCCAGGAAGACGGGCCCATAGCTAAGCATGCACACTTTGCTAACGGATATCTTTCAAAGCAGTCATCTCGTCTATCTCTCCTGTTTAACACTGGAGGTAAACAGAACTGACATTTATTACAGCCAACAATGAGAAAGCCAAGTTACATTGACACTTGGTGATTATGATCATTAACTGCTCTTGCAGAGGATCTACCTGGGTTCATTAACTTCAGTTCTGAGGATCTGGTGCCTTCTTCTGGCACACAGTGCACATACACACAAGCAGGCACAAACACACATACCCGTATTCACTAAATCCTTAAAAAGAAAAAACCATGGTACACACCTTTAAATCCCAGCAGCCATATCTCTGTACATTCCAGACTAGCTAGGGCTGCATGCCACGGACCGGCTCAGGGGAGCCCCTCAGACCGTGGGAAAATCAGGGTCTTGGTACCAGGAAGGCACAAGTTAGGCGAATGACAGACAGACACAGCACACAAGGGGAGTGGTTTGAATCTGCTGCAACTTTACTGAATTCATGTTGTCATTATATAGTATTCAAACAAAGAACAAACCAGTACTTGGCACAGTATGAAAGCTTCTTTTAGTCACATCAGCAATTTTAAGAAAAGCATATTATCAGGAACAGGTGTTAGACATAACACGTCCTTAGAAGGGGAACTCTTGTCCTTGGGAACATAAACTTCAAACAAGTAGTTTCATCTTGTCTTAGGAGTACAAAGTTTCTGTCTCATTATTTGCTATCATGGCCCTTCTTTTTATTTCTCATCCTTACTTTATCTCCTTTAGTGACCGAATATGCCTAATTCTCTACACCTGCTGCAATATACTTCTTTGTACTTTCTTATGTGGTAAACACCATGGGGGTTAGGATCTAGCAAGCCTATCCAAAAAATAGTAGAACTAAATAATTCTGCTTTTGTCCCTCGTATATCACATACTTACGACTATCATCCTCATGTCTTCCTGTGTATGGAATGGGGTCATCTGGTGACTCAGTTGTACTTTTGGGTAGTTCCCACCCTGGTTTCTTTATTCCCAGAATGGGGGTTTCCTAACAACATCTGGATCTTAACTTATGTTTTCCCC